>CAJQZN010043826.1:0-46145 GCA_907164685.1 Colias eurytheme | reverse complement strand
ACACTTTATGACTCGTTAATGAAGATAATTCAGAGGGCGAATAGGAAACAACTTCGCGATTCCCATGAGTTTATAGTGCCTCCGTTCCCGCGGATTATAACATTAATTACCATATTACCGGAGGGACAAAACTACAAATTGCTAAACTACATTTAAGCGAGCGCTCCGATAAAACATTCAAAAATGGTCGGCTATTTTCTTCGCTAAAGCATACAAAACAAAATGACAGGGAGTACATTTCAAAAGAGTTATTGGAGTCGATATCGGAACAATTTGAGCGTAAACTGCCGCAGAATGACCAATGGTCTCGCCATTACATGATTTCCGATACTAAATTTTTAAACAACCACGAAAGAAAATGTGTATATGTAATATGTAAAATGATTTGGTATAAATCGAAGGAGTTGTAAAAGTAGGTCGAAAAGGTCGAGTGTGCAATCTCTTAAGGTTCTTAAGGCTACATGTTGACTTTACAGTCTGACGATCATGCAATTCACATAACTATTTTTATAAAAATTGCAACAAAGTATTACATTAGTAGTACAAGGATAGTTATTTTGTATAAGAACATGAAGAATGTTTTTATAAGATTTCTAAACTAATCTAACATTTTTCCTCATAATTATGCAAATAGAGAATGAGCAATATCCAAATATAAACTTACTAATTACGAGATTTGTTAAACGACTCTTTACGTTCATAAATAATTCATACATATTTGATTAACTGTTCAAATTTTACAATTAATCACTAAATAAAGATCTTGGTCAAACTTAAATAATGCTAAGTTTTTGTAGTCATTAATCAGGCTATAAATAAAATTCTGGGTTTTGTAAAGTTATTACAATTGTGAACGCAAAAAGTTATAGCCCTAATCCATCTCAATTCACAACAAACAAGACTATATACGGGTGTAGGTCGAACGAATGGAACTCTTCAATCAACGAATCAATCTACAATTGTGAACTGTCACCACTTGCTGGCGACAGCACTAAATATTTTGCTATAAATTGACTGTAAATCTAGCATTTTATAATAAGTTACAATTGACTTTGAAGTCTGAATTAAAATGAAGATTGATCATTGAATCATAATAAATGGTGAAAGGTGAAATCCATCATGTCTATGTTTTGTGGACATCCAAAATCAAGAAATTGTTTCATAAACAATTTTTAATTTAAGAATAATTAAAAAATGTTAATAAATGTAAAAAAGGGGTCATTAAATATGTTTGGAAAAAGCTTTTCCTCGATGTTTTCGAGCTTTTGGATTATTTACTCAACATTCAATTAAACTTGTAATATTATACGGTTACATTATATTAGCATTACAGTTTATATACGCCTTTTCATACTTTAATTACATAAATTAATTAAAACGGAGCGTCCAAAACTTATTTAAAAACGATCGCGACGTGTTCAAGTCTCGATCCCGTAAGTGCCATTAAAAATTTAAAACTTTATATGAAAATTATGGTACGGCTCATCGCTTCGAACTCATTACAAGTTAGCTAGGAAACCTGGTTGAAGGTGCACTATGATTAAGGCGAACAGGCATTGGCTTGCCTGCCAAAAACACTTCAAGCCAACCGAAGTACCTTCGTTATACTAAGTATACTCACCTCGTGAAATTATTAGTGGACCTGGCTTTATTGATTTTCAAGCATTAATATACACAATTTATTTAACCTATAGAAAAATTTAACTGCAACTATCTTCAGTGTGTCGTGACGGTTTTAAGGATTTACAATACAATATGTAACGGGTATATTAAAAAGATACATTATGATACAAAACGTTTATTTCTAATAAATTGAAATAGCTTTACCAATTACATCAACTATACACGTCTCGTTTGCTCGTATACAAAACAACGTAAACGATTTAGATGTGTCGAGCGATAAAACTTAAAGCTATTTTATTATGAAAGGTTTTAATTTTATAAAGTTCTTTGGATTTTATGAGATTCATTTAACAAACAATATCTACTGGTTACAATTGATGCCTCTAAAATAAATAAAACATCACAGATGTAATATTAGAACGTCTTTTCATCAATACGGAATCAGCCAGTCGCTACAATACTTCGCAGACAAGGATTTGTTGCCGGATATCTTTGGGTGATTTACCTGAAAAAAATAAAAAAACCTCGTTAATTTATAGCACTGGATAGTTGCCAAGCATTTCAAACAGTCGTCTAACTTGGTCTAATCGCAAAATGAATGAAACAAGTCAACGTCCTATTCCAATCGGTTATCAGATGAGAGATAGGTAGGCTTAGTGCGGATAGACAATATAAAAGTAATTTATAATGTGTCATGATGACGCGTGAGGCGTGCCAAGGCGTTTTCCAATAAGCTCATTTATCACACTACCCCACGTAATGAGACGAATCTTAGCAACTATACACGCATTCCCGCTTTGTTTAAACTTCTATTGTGCACAATTTTATTACATCTAGATCTCTAGCTGGATTTACCAAGTATAATTTAAAATCTAATTTATGAACATTTATCTTAGCCGCTAGCGTCTCTTGAGTATTGTATTTTATATTGTAAAGCTGGAATATGTTAGTGTTTGCTAAATTATTAAATTGATAAAGTATTTAAAATAAAAGCTATACAGTAAGTAAGTAATGCTGACCTTTTCAACATTCGTATCTATTGAAGTCTTAGGAATACTGTAACTCAATCTTTACTTTTATTGTAATTTGTAGAATTTTAAATTTAATTATAATTATTGGTTTTATTTTTAATACAGGTCATTGCCTTTCGCATGCACGTCAGTAGGTAATATCTTATCACAATCATCAATTTATTATCATTAAATATAATCATTTACATTAACCGCAAAACGATTGTAATAATTTAACAAACAATGATAAACCATAACTTATCAGTAACAGTAGCCAAAACTATTTTATTATTGTACAATATTTCATCACTACACATCGTAAATCGTAAATTCCTACAGCGATTTATCTCCTAAGAGAAATTATTACAATAAATGTTGCAATAGACAATCAATTTCAAATCCAAACAAACACACTTCACATCGTCTGAGCTAATTTTAACTGTGTATTTCAGTACTAATCCGTCTGTTCGTGTGTCTTACACTTTGGAAAATTACGTTAGAAGTCACATGACGATTCTACTATTAGCTAACTGTCGCTCCGCTGACGCAGACGTAAAAAATAAATTTCAAATAATCCATAACAATATGCGGGATTTTCAAAAGACTTCACGCGTCTGCAAGCTGTTACATTAGTCTTCTTCAATGAACTATTTACAGCTAATTGGATATTTTAAATACCGATCTGTCCGTTCTGGCGGTTACTGTGTTATTTACACTGACAATGATATTCTTATACATATTTCCCGTTGAAGCAGCTATTCTTTATAGTTGTATTCTAATATTTCATTATTTAAAAATATAACAAGAAGTTCATCGGCTTTCGTGTATACGAGCTATAGCATTAGTGAGTCGTAGAATTGTACCGAAAATAAATCTTGCACTAGTGCGCCATAAAATATACATTTTTCAAGTCTTAAATCCAAAATAATAAAAGTCGTATAACTTTTAAAAGTTGTTACATTTCTATCTATGTAAGCACCGATCATTCGAGTACATGCATAATATAGGTATGTAGACATATTTTTTGTGTAAAATTACTCAAAAAACGTATCCAATGTTTGCAAAAAAAATTAAATACAGTTACAATGCCAATAATAATTAGCATAATTGGCAAGCTTATTGCTCGTAAAAAGTGCGTCTTCACGTGACGTATCAACCCACACGAATTGTAGAGTATTTTCTAATTATTTTTTTCATATTTCATCCACACAGTACATTGCTCCAAGTGGACAGTTTCAATATTAATATTGTCGAAGTCAGAATCAGGTTGTTTTGTTTATTTTAAACGTTTGCATTATTAGACTGAATAAGCTCATTTCTTCAAATTTTTATAGCCAATCTTTATCCTTATCGGCAATTTATCTCATCATTTATATTTCACTGCGTCAACCGAGATCTGTTTGCGAACCTAAATTTATTTAAACGCATAGCTACGTCAGTGGAATCAATTAGCGCTTATCAGAACGATCACGCGCCGTGACGCGGTGCGCGGGCGCGGCCGCCGCGTGACGCGCACTGACGTTCTCTCCTATATATCACATAATCATGGGTTATACGTGCTGAAAACGTGATAGTATTGAACTAGGAAAAATTGTGAACAAAATTATCCTAAAAATAATGAATTTGAATTATTATAATACATGTTAACAAGCGATTGGCGCCGTTTCAATTCGCTCACGTGATAAAGGAATTTTATATTTTGGTTCATATTATTTTACATATTTATAATTTCTGCAATAATTACATTCTAAGTTTATAAAATATATATCCTAAAAAACTTTTTAGCAAAGCACATGTGACCGATCCTATCTATATTAACTAATGCGTCATCCGTGCCTAGAGGAGCAGCTACAATCCTGCCGTGCTCTAATATCATGAACTGATTCCAATTTTATTTTAGGAAGGAATTCATAACACCTTTGATTGTCATCTGTCAGATGCCGCTCACAAGCCGATGACTGAATAATAAAATATGAGTCGTCAATCTTTCTAACCTTTTGTTTCGTGTTATGTTCGCTGGCAAACTTGCGTGGTTGTGTTATCTTGACATAGCCTCATGAAATATGGCCAATACATTTTTATGGCACTTTGTGAAAACGCAATACGTGGCAATGGGGCTTAAAAAACTGCATTCGACTAAGCTCTATAGATAATCATAGAATAACAACTATTGCTAACGTTATACAATATACTACATGCGGCAAAAAGAAGTTGAATATGTAATGCGGTTACAGTTTCTAAGAGAAAAATCATCAAATGTAACCAGCAAAGTTCGACACCCGCTTTGTATGGAAGTGCGAAGTGAACAGAATCCTATCTTCATGAAACTTGCATCAATTTTAACATTAAGCTCAAAACTTCTTTTGCAAATTTTGAAACAATTTTAAATCTTGTAAACAGTTTAGTATAGAAATGCATATTTTTTGGATATTCAGAATCCTTTCAATTATAATTAAGTCTCATTATCGCTTTTTATGAAGTGTAATGGAACCTCTTTTCTCTTGCTAGCTATATGCACTGTCTTCAGTTCCTATACAAAAAATAGGGCTATCAGTTGTTTTTATAAAAACAATATATTATAAATAGTATTTACGATATCAGACGTCATACTTATACATTAGACGAATTGTTTAAAGGCTACGTATGTCATAAAAATTGTATATAAAGTTGTAACAACATATTTATTTACATAATATTATTAATTTGAGTGTGTTATTGAACCATGTTAGTTCACCGTTTATATTCAAAAGGTCAACGGTCATTAAAATCCTATCATAGAACTGAAACTAACTCGAAACTAGCACGTAGGTCACCTGAATGGTATTTAATTATGTTACATACCGCTTCATTTAATATATTATTACTGTCTGACCAAAGCAAAGTGCATATGAGTAAGGTCAGGTATCTCCATTTACACAGAACTATTTGTGGGTTTATTGACCATTTATATGTTTAAAAAAGTTGGGGAAACATAAGGCTCCTATATGTATATTAAGAACAAAAAAAATATGTCATATTTTTATAATTTTTGATATATTATAATAGGCATAATGTACCCTTTCCACTTGTAAAATTATCCCCAATGTTTGAATTGTAAATCACAGTACTTAAAGTAAGAAGGAAATGAACAATCTAGAAACGCTTAGAACAATACTAAGTTGAAATGATGATTGGCCGCATTAACATAATAGTCGTAAATGCATGCTAATGAGTAATTATGTCCTTCCCATTTCAACTTTCCATCAGTTATGGTCTGGTCAAACAACATAAACGGCCTAATTATGTGTGAAAAGTACAATGTTTTACAGCGTAGCATTTTATGTAATATTCAATATGGAAGCGTGCCGTGAACACGTGTCGCTACGCCGGTCTCCGCTAATAACTTGCTACTTTTTAATTCATATACGTGTTTGCGTAATATTAATTAGGTACACTATTTACCAAAGCTAATTAAGGTAATTCTAATGTGTGATCAATAAATTATAATACGTTTCAGTATTGCAGTTTGGAAATTCGGCATATTTATTCATGCAAAGTAAACACTTTTCAAACCAAACGGTATTGTAAAGAATGTCTATAATGACAGAGTTTGTTACTTCGTCAACTAGGTACATCAAATGATTTAAATTTAACAATGGCATTGTGCACCATAAATCACATATTCCTCATAATTGAACATAACTAGTAGTCATAATAATTACTCTCTATTTAAACAGAAGCAACAATATTTAGTTTCTAGAAATTCCAATAACCTAGAAACTCCTAGTAATATAAACGCGCAGTCAAGGAGGCGGTCAAACTCGATCTCGATATTAAACTCAATATAGCGTGCCCTGCAAACATAGGATTAGCATAATAAGCTTTATGGAGCATCCGTTGCAAATCGTATCAGCCATCAGTCAATGAAAGGTTGTCTATGAACGTAAAGGTATACGTATAAATATTTAATACACAGGGGAACTGAACGCAATCCCTGAAAGTGGGTAGTAATGAACTAAAGTAACTAATTTTCTAAGACCTACGATTAATAAGTCGATACGATTGTTGTATAATGTATAAGCATATAATTAATCAAAAATGTTCTATTAATCACAAGTTAACAATTAAAGCGCGAAATGTTATTTTATGGTAGAGTGAAATACGTAAATTATTAATTTTTTTTTAATAATCGTTCTGTTTAATAAATTGCAATTTTAATGGTTCCTCATGCACATTTGATTGCATTATCATTTTAAGTAAATTATATTATCCTCATTTGGCATACATTACATGCAAATGTATACACAATATAAAAGCTCTATTCCTTTTGGAAGTTGGTTAAAACACATGGTCAAACGTTGCTTTGCCAACTGTCCACCCACCATACCAATCCACGTGATTTAAATTTGTTGAATGATATTTTGACAAGAGATAATTCAGTTAAAAATACTTTAGTCTATTGTCTAGTTTAAAGTATTGTTCTGCCGTAGCTGATTTAAGACTTATTACTTCAGCAGCGAGTCTTAAAAACTTCTTCTTTGAATCTCCGTGGAATTGAAAATACAAATAATTATTTAGCAAGTATTTTATGTATTGTTATTGTAGATAAAATGACCTTCGACCGAGTAAAACTATTCCTGTACTTTGTGTTATGAGTTATTGAGACACAGTTGGAATTAATTCAACGAATTGAACATTGTACTGGATGCGATGATTAAAAACACGTAGCATTTTATCATAACGTATACAGAGCCAGGGAAGTCTGGACACTAACACAAATTAAAACGAGAACCAGTCTTTATCTTTTCATTGCATAAAGCTCAAAGAACTTTATCGCTACGTTCAAAGGCAGGAGCGAAATTATACCGTGTAAGCGTACATTCAAAAAATTGTATATGAATACGGTTGAAGGATAAGCGATAAAGTTACTAGAGTCCGCGGTAAAAATTCCCGAAACTAAGCTGAGGTAAAATTCATAACGCGCTTAGCAGTTCGCCTCACCTGTCTCGTTAAACTTTGGAATTTTTAAATTAAATTCTGAATACTATCGAGTCGACAAAGTTGCGAATTCTTAAAATTCAGTATCATAATTAATCTTTCCTTTTCGTTTTAATAAACATACAAAGGCGGTCAAAGAAAATGGGCTACGGTTATTCGTTATTAATGGAAGGATGACGCTAAATCTTGTAATTAATGCAGGTGCCCGCTCCGCTCACGAGGACCTTGGCAATTATCGGATACTCGCTTCCTATTACGCATTATACCGGATATTTTATTATAAATCCGATGGAATTTACGATAATCAAGTATCTACACAGGCGCTAAATGACGAGGATTTAAATGTATATTTATGTTTAATCTTTTAACTACAGTGGTACATACACATAAGAAGTAATCTTTTAAAACTACAGTGGTACATACATAAGAAATACAGCATTGTTTGCTTAAAGATGGAGAGATATAAAATAGTTATGATTCATGATATATTGGAGTCTCTAGATTAGATAATTATGAAAAGTATAAGATTAACTTATTGCCAAATCATGAAGTTTTTGTATTTATGACTGTTTTTAAGTTATATTGTTGTAATTATCATGTTTAGTTACTTTGAATAACGGTAAAAGGTAATCTTAATAATATGATGAATTCATCATTAAGTTACCTTTTACAGTTTATTAAATTTAATATTATAAAAATAATATAATTCAGAATAAACTAAAAAAGCATATTTTGTGTTTGCGTAATTATTATTTGTCATGAAATCCCTGTTAAATTATCTGATTGTAAAAATATACCCTGCACAAAAAACTATGGCAGCTAGCTATCTCAGAAACCTTGATTTTGATTTGCCATTTGAAACGGTAGGTATAAAATTAAAGTAATTTTGCATAAACTCTTTATGGCCAAATTGAATAAGTACCCATACATAAAATTTAAATAACCATTCATTATACCCACTCTTCTCGGTATAAGCCACCTTACTAGCCGGTGATAGATTCATTAGCATTCATAAGTGCTTCTAAAGGTCTACTTGAATATAAATGAGTGTAAGTTAAACGTCAAATGTCATACTCCCAATTTCTCTCATAATCATAAATTATGTCGGGTAATGTATCATACAATAACATCGTGAGTGTGATGTCGAAGGCATACTTTTAAAAAGTTTCGTCGTAATTCCTGTAACTGACCGTCACAACAGGGCACAGACGACGTCAGCGAGGTAGGACACCAAACTCACTTCTGTAGTAAGTTATTGATTTTCACCGCCCGATGGGCGGAGCCAAACCTGTGCGAAAGGGAACACGCGATTGCCCCCTCATTAAATCAGAAGAGAAGCCTTCGTTTCTGTCCGTACGGTTTCTAATTAAGGACGTACCCATTAACCAACTATTTAAAATAGGTAAAGCTCTTAAAGAGAAAAGGTTCGCAGAAAAATTGTGGTCATCAATGCCGCAACTGTGCCAATGTTTTCCATTTAAACTATGTAACGGTTTAATGTGTTTAGAATCTTTTTAGTTATGTAATGTAATATGCGCTATCGCGTTTGCGAGTTGGCAATATCATAGATAATAATCTGCTGTCGACTCTGCTTTGCAGCGGTTTCTTAGGAATGCCACTTAACTGCAGGTCAAGTCCTGACTTCTTTATCATGCAATAATATAAAATACGGCTTCCTATATAATTCTATAAAGGAATTAAATTGACATTGATATCAAAAGATGTGATATCGTCTTTTATGCCTAATGTTAGGATTGTTATTATTGAATAAATAAGAAATTTTTAAGGCCATAAATATGCAATACGATCTGATGTTATCAGAACATAACAGTAATTATATCTAAATATAGTAGGTACAATTAAACCATATTATGCATAATTTAAAACACCAATAAAGTATGAAACTCTACTTCTTCAATTTACATACAAAATCCATCAACATTCAAAATCAATCATAAGTTAAAATTGAATAGAATAAACAATGGAAAAATCCGTATTTCTGTCTCAACGTTCCACATATCCACACAAATAAACAGTTTTTAAGAACCATTAAAATTTACGAGAATACGCAAGAAGTCAATTTTACTGGCACTAAAGTCCAGTGCCCGTGAACAATTACTTTAATCGCGAAGTTTGTGTGAAACTTTTCAATAGCACAGCTAAGTTCCCATTACTGTACAAACGCGAACTTCTTAGAATACGATTAGTAATGTGTTTTCCTTTGTGTCAACAATCTAAGCTTTCAAACTTGTAACTAATGATGAGAATTTCGTGGTAATAGAACTCAGGATATGAGTCAAATATGCATTTGAACTAGGCACGTTCAATTTCTAAAATTCGTCGCATAACCTCAGCCATATTGAATCTAGATGACTGTCGAAAATATTATATTACTGATAATATTTTCTTAAAAGTTACGTAGGTATTACATATCTATCATAATGTTCACCACATTATTTATCTCCTTATTCTGGTAATCGAACCCACAGTCAGAAAACAATGTTCTTCTGCTTCAATAGTCAGGTCAATAACCACTGCACTAACAAAATATTCTACGGCAAAGTTTAGCAAACATAAAATCATTGTTACTAGATTTAGTTATCCATTCATACACTGTCTTGCATCCGCGTATTCTTTGTATAACTTGGAAGGTCTGGAAAACTGCAAAAGTATTAGAAAACTGCAAATCATGTTCAGAAAGTTAGTAAACTTGTATAGTTAAAGTGTCCTAGTGACATTTCACAGAGTGCATCAGTTCAGGGCTACAGCTTAAACTGTGAATACAAGGACGACGCTTATGTAAGCATAGTGAGAGCGGAGAGCGGTCGCGAGAGCGGAAAACTGGTTCTTAAAGAGTAGAGACTCTTTGTCCACATGCTTGATACTAATCAAACTAAGAATAAGGTACGAATAGCCTATACGGATTATTATATTAATTGAAATGTAAAATCAATGTTTGTATTGCAAGTTGCATTCCAGATATTCTAACCTTCAGTATTTAGTTATACTTTATGTTGCCTCATAAGGCAACATTTGAAAATGTTATTGAAATACTATAACAATAACATAACATGTCCATCTAGATGGAAACATCACTATATAATTAATTTTTTAATACATATAATGATAATAATATTGGGAAATGAATTAAAGACAGTTACAACGGTTCAGCCGCGAATATTACCTCTATATGGGATAACAAGCAGAACCCCTTTCGTGTCTCAAATAATATAATTTATTGTGTTAGTTACTAATGTATATTTATTAAACCGCGGACTCTTATTCAAATAGTTTAACCAAATGTAATTTTAAGCAAATGTAAAACAGTACCTACCTCGATTTCTTTACTCATGGACTATGTCGTTATATTATGCACTGTTAATGCGATAAAACACTACGATAAACAGTAAACTCTTATTATTTTCCGCTCATCGCCACTTATAACAGCACTCCTTTACGAGGCATGGAGGACAAGATTCGAGGCGCTCTAGAGATCGTTTCGCAATACAATACCGTTCCCAATCCTGACTTTTCCAGATATCTGCATAACCATAAAATAGATGTGATTTAAATGCTTCTTTATTTGCCAAATTTTTATGCAAATATTTCACAGATCTAAGGTTACGGCACTGAAAGGTCTGGGGTTAATTAGAAAAAATCAGTTTCTGTTTGGATTTTGAAAGTTAGTTGCTTAAGAACTTTACGCTTTGTGGATCGTGAAATTACTTATTTTTATAGATTAATTGCAAGATCTCATTACAATATAAAACAATCAATTAAGATTGAAAATAATAAACATTACTTAATTATTTATCTTTGGCATTCTCTATCGTCCGTTCACTATCCACTATCGAAAAAAATTATATGTCATTATAGAACAGTGAAAAAAATGATATACTTAATACTAGCTTTCCGCCCGCGGCTTCGCCCGCGTTTTCAAAGAAAAACCCGTTCCCGTAGGATTTCCGGGATAAAACCTATCCTATGTCCTTTCTCGGGTATCAAAATATCTCTATACCAAATTTCATGCAAATTGGTTCAGTAGTTAAGGCGTTCAGTAGTTGAGTAACAGACAGACAGACAGAGTTACTTTCGTATTTATAATATTAGTATGGATTTAAAGTTTTTTACCAACTATCTAATTAACGTGTTACGAATTTTTACTGCATTGCAACATTTGAATAATTGATGTAAGGTACAGCAGTTTTCTTGTATTATTCAAAGTATTCATTCAAACATTCATTCTATATAAATTTTGCAATATTGCAATAAATAATATAAAACTTAAGTCGCACAAATAATATTTAATCAAGAACGAACACAAAGCTCTCATTGCCGGGAAGATTATCCGTTATATTATCTTTAATACCTTTTCAACGGTAATTTTTCTTTATTATTTAATGCATAAGTAGGTATTCTTGTTTCGTTTTTACTCTTTATAATTAAATGCATGGATAAAACTTGCAGAAGAATTCCTGAATAATAGATATGTAATAAGTACTATTAATATAATGTATGAATAATAGATATGTAATAATACTATTTAGTAATTGAGGACATTATCTAGGCTTTATCATTACATTTATTAGACAGATTAACCAAAAGATAAACTATGCAAATCAGTTTTATTCTATATCTTTAAATGTATTATTGGTTAACGTAATAAATAGGTAATAGATTCTTAACATTAATAAACATATAGCCTATAGGTAAGCATTACGAAAATATATTAGAAAGATGCAAATCCAATATCACATTATCCTACATATTATAGAGCTCATAAATCACCGTTGTCGGATAGCGAAAATCCTTCGTCATTTAATTAAACTTTTAAGCGCGATTAGTCCATACATTTTTCACGTGGGAGCTAAAAGGGTCGAGGCACGTCACCTAGTGAGGCGTATAACTGAAAGGATTGATGGCGTGGCCGTCGTATTGTTTACCAAAACAATGCGCGACCTCAGCGAAGTCATTAACCTACCTCGTCACCGCTCAGCTCACAATCTTACCTCGCAAACGAATGCTGTTTTATGCAACCAGATGAAACCATATGAATTTTAAACAGCTCTCACCGTTCAATGGACGTTTACAATATTGACGAGACTACTTCATATTTGGTTTACGAAATAGAAAGTTTTGTGCTGTTATTTAGAAGAAAAACATAATAGCTTAGAAATATTAGGTAACACAAAATTGGTATATGAAAATATAACAGTCGATCCAATCTTAGACGAAACAAAGTATTTATTTCGGAAAATAATGTATCACGCACGAACGGTATTGATTTTATATCAAAATGTATTTCTATTTCAACTGGGCCAGAAACTGTATAATTTTACGATCCCGCAAAACACGCAAAGAATCTTACATCGCCGTAAACTTAGGACGATACACTCATAGTTATAATGTATCGTTCGCTCATAAAATTACTTCTTATACGACGAATAACATATTAAAAAACTTTTAATGTGCAATCTATTACACTAGAGTCTATGTTTAACGAAAAATAACTCATCAAATGATTATAAAAATTGTTTTCTATTTTTACAAATAGAGCGGATAGTTGGTAACTCGTTGTTTTAAAATAAAATACTATAACGCTAATGGATGGAAAATTTTTGATTATTGTTGTGGTGATCATTTTAAACGTTAACGAGTTGAAATGAGCTTTTATATTATGACATGAACGTGTTGTGGACCACTCTAGTTCAAGCAATACTTCTCTCATCGAATGCACATAAGAGACCATTCTGAATTCATAAACCTATTTCTTTTATTCCGCTCTTTTATCAATAACTACAAATTGATACACAGAAAACATGAAAAGATGTTTCATTTTTCATTAATTCAAAGTGCTAACTATCATTGAGACATTTATGAGAAGTGAACCAACAGACCACGGGCGAGTTATAAATATCAACCTATTCCGGTTTAAAAATACACCAAAAGAAAAAGAAATAAATCGTAGCCACAGCGAATTGATAGACGCTCTGACAGTCGCATTCCAAAAAATCTGTTTCACTTTCTTTGTTTTGACTGTATATTTAAGTTGTAATCTGTTTTTAATGGAGCCTCGGAAAGATTTGTACGCAATTGAATGTTTAAGACTTCATAATACTTCTTTCAATTTGAGTTTTTGTTGCTTCCATGCATAGTATTATAACAAAACATTTCTAACACTTAAAATATTCTTTACGTCACTTGATGTTTTATAAAGAAGGTAGATTTAATATTGACTTATAGTAAACTAGGGGGTCATTGACTTTATCCCTATTATGTATAATTGTATATGAAAGAATATTGATTGAAGAAGATTGGTTTGCTTTAAGCAAAGTTCTTAGTAACCAATATTCGGCCACAACATCCGTTATTCCGATAGCTCCCGAATTACCCGTCACTTCTGGAATTCCCTGAATACAAAGGATCTAAAAATAAACTACCTAGTCGCCGAGATTACTTCTCTAGATGTGACAAAAAATGCGCAATAATACTCTTAGTTTAAAGTTTCAACTTTAATGTACATTATTATTGAGTTTAGTCGATAATTCAGTTTAATTATGTATCCTGAGTTTGGCGGAGTATGGCGGAGGACTCGGGTTCGAATCCAACCTCGTGATCAAATTTTTTATATTCTTTAAAATTTTATGTGTGCCTACTTCCAGTAAAAGTGTTTTCCCAAAGCTTTAAAACCTAGTTGAATTAAATTGAATTAGAAAATGTACATCATGTATAATAATTAATATTGGCGATTGTACGAAAGATAATAATAAACTTGGCTCTTTACATGGGATGTCACAACTTCGATGAAACGATGTAAAGTTTTGACAATTGACATGAGATATTAATTTAACATTATTATTTAACATTAAATTAAGTAATGAAAGACCTCCTTCATACCAAAAGTATATATTTAGAAACATGGATAACTATATATCTAACTACTAGTGACCTTTTAACTCGATATACGGCCACAAATTAGACAATTGTAATATTTTTATTATTGCTTCATAGCTTGCTAAATATTCGTTACCTACAGCAAAAAAACACAAAAAAATCCCTAACACATTTTCGTTAGATATATTTTGAAATAAGCAATGATACGTAGTGACATTATCCTAGAATGTCCTGACTCCTGTATGAACAAAATATCTTTGTCACACTGCCTGGCACGTGCTCGCCGGCCCCCGAACCGCCGGACGCCATCACGACGACCGCCGCTTCCGACATCATGTCGATACTCCTGAATTTCATCGACTACTCACTACTGTTCGACTCCAAAATGTGACTTTTGAACGTCGAAAACACAGTTGACGTACGGGAAATACGGGAAATAACTGGGTTGACATTTGACACTATTTTATTTTCCTGCACACGCGTTGTCCCCGTTTTTGTTGAAAAGATATTTTAGCCCAGCCACTGAATGAAGTTATTTGTTGTCGGAGTTGTATAATATTATATTAAAAATCTGAGAACATTTCAATTTATACAAAATCTAACGAAACATTTTAGTTATATTGTGAATACCGCAAGGAAACGACGGTAAAGACTTGTTTCAGTTACAATGTGTTTTTGCTTTACACACTTATACGAATATTGAATCTAAAATTGAAAATAAATTTATGCAATCGCGTCTTGAATAGCTTTCCCAAAATTCAAATTTTGATTCCGGGAAACAACGTCTGCTTGTTGCGTTATAATGAAATCCTTTGATGGATAAAAGTCGAATTATTCAAATTTTCCCAACAGATTGCTGACAACGATACCGAAAGAAAGTTCAAAGGCTAAGAAAATAAGAATTTATTAAGATTGAAGATTATTTATTTCAATACCCTGCTCTATTATCTTGTGACAATCTTCGCTATGAATATTTCTGTGCTGTACGCGGCATGCGTATTTCTTTTTATTTCCTTTTTAGCCGAGTACTAAGCGAAATATTTATCGGGGAGCTCGTATTAATGATTATTATTGTCGTCTACTGCGTAATGTATGTTCTGCGTCCGTTATATTCTAATTTTATGTCGATTATCTGCAAGTATTACCTACTAAGCATTGAGTTGCTACATATTATTAACATTAATTGAATCAACATGAGCGTTTCTTGAACAATTATTTCAAGCATTAATAAAATTCCACGATCTAGAGGCCATATAAGTCTAGAAAGATACTCGCCCTAGATTTAGCTCGCTGATTTGAAGCACTAGCATACCAACAATTCGCACTGATTCCTTTGGAAAAAATCCGTAGGCGTTATATTTTACCCCAGCAATACAAGAAGTAATTTCAGAAAGCCTTCGGAATAAGGTCGTTCATTATGTGCATTGTGCACATTGTATCGCGAGCGTATTGCATGTGACTATTGCGTCACATAAAGTAGCTATAAAGCACTCTGTACACGGTATTAAAGAACTTTATTGCTTCGCTAAAAAGTTCAACGATGACAAAAATTCGGTTCCTATGTAAATAATGAAGGATGCCTGAATTCAGTCTTGTAGCAGCGTTAAACAATTTTACTATGGTCGGGATTACTATGGTTGGAATGAAATATTAAAATGTATCACAAATGATTTCATGCTTTCATACATTTCATAATGATATTCAAACCACTTGTGCAAAATATCTTGCGGTCACTAAGCCTAGCAGATAATAATGAAATGCATTCTTTGAAATAAACACTTAATTTTAAATTAAATTTATTTTGATCAAAAGCCTAGAGGTGTATAAAGAGCGGATCACGTTGTTATTGGGGGCGATCTTGCAACATGTAGATTGTAGGTAAATGACGCAAAGCCAACTAGCTTTGTGCCAGGACTTGGCATATATAATTTTGGAGCATGCCGAACCACCCACAGCTAGTTATTGGATTGTCATAATTTAATACAACGGTTACCTATCGAATTGATGCCAGGAAATGCAGTTATGCATGATTGTACGTACGCCAAATGTATTAATATAATTAGTGATATGAGTGGAAAATCTAAATCCATTCGATGAAAGCTCATCGAAATTAAATGCTTTTAAAAGTTAAAAATAATGAATTTGATAACGTTTTATGTACAGTAGGTATATGCGAACGCAATGAGTAGATAAGTAATAACGAATACGTAGGTGTTACTTTGAACTCTATTTAACAATTCAGTGATGTTATTCGTAATTGACATAAAAGCTATGAAAATACCTATTAAATAACCGCGATTGAATTTATTTTTAATTGTGTTTTGTTATGATGCAATGTTGACTGAGAAGTCGCGATGACGTGTTTATTGCTTTCATGGCATCCATCCAATGGCTTATGGCTTAATTTTGCAATAATTTTTATACATAGCATACTATTAACTATAATTCTTAATAAGATTTAGTAACACAACGAAGCCTTACATAATCAACTCACAATTATAAGCAAACCATATAAGCATTATGTACATTTCATTCCTACCTAGTTTAATGAGAGAAAACTTACATGTTCGTATGAAACGATTAAATAAACAATATCTCACTCATAGTAGGTAAATGAAGCGAGAACTAGCAAATTTCGTTAGATTTAAAGTACCTAATTAGATAATAATCTCGGGAATTATACCTCTTACTAAAATATACAATGCAATCTCTATTTTTTAATATTCATTGTTGTAGAATACATGCAAACACTAACGCTAAATAGCGTTTGCCCATCAATCATTCAATCCCGGCAATCATTAATTTATTTATCATCTACACTTAAATATTTTTGTCAAATTTTTAAAGGACCAGTACAAACTATAGCAATATTAAAACAATATTATAGTAACACTACAGTCTCGAATCTGGTCTGCAACCGCGGCGTGGGAGAGTGGAAAGCAACAATGTGCAGGATACATGCCTGCGATACAAAAGATAGCAAACAATACTCATCTCGCTGCAGACCACTCTGAGCCATACACTGCTGTATTAAAATGTAAAGGACGAAACGCTAATCAACTTTAGCTTTATATCACTGTTACACTATTGCATAATGTTTATCTTATAACAGGCTATGAATTTCTATACACAACATAGATCGTGGAAAAATAAATCAACTTAGGAAAAAGGTATTGCATTTTGTAGCTTCGCACATAACTGAAATGAAATGTATTTGATGTAGATGCGGAATGGAAAGCTAGGTGCTTTTGTAAAGATTTTAGGAATTTCATCACTAATGCTTGTCAATGATTATGGTAAATATGTTTTACAGGGAGTCTGCACTATCCTAAAGAATCACATAAAATACTGTTTTTTGTCAAATTAATAAATGCCGCTTACTAAAATTTCGCTTTGCGTAAATAAGCAACAATATGAACGTAGGAACACCGAATATGTATATTACGATATTTTCTACGACATGAATACTTAAACAATCCTTTTTAAAACAAATTTTTACATCGTCACACATATTTTAGCTACCACATATTGAATCGGAATGCTCTACATTCTAGAAATTCCAGAATGTTCGTCTATTATAAGAAAGTCGATCGATGAATCTATCGCGATATATTTGTAAACATGTTTTGAAGGTATTTTCATTCTACACAACATTAACGAAAGTTCAAGGTTCATTGGTTTTATTTCACTGTGCCCTCGATATATTTTATATTTCTTATTTCAATTAGGACTTTTATTTTGTGAACAATAAAATTTCGAATGAAATATTAAGCCTAATACCGATGGGGAACAAAAGTAGATTGATTTATTATCTGTTTTAACTCTGCCTTTATGTGTGTTCCTTTTAAAAATATGAATGCATATGTATAGGTTACGTATGAATGTGGCAACGCATTTTAAAGAGAAGAAACCCGTTGCTTTAGATATGCACTAATCACATAGTGTGAATCAGATACAGAAAACTCCAATGACAAAAGCTAATCCGGTGATTGAATTAGGACTCCTAACGTTCCTTTGTGTATCATTGAAGCAGAACGACAAGGACTAACAAACAAGTTAGGCGTGATCAAAACTACAACCTCCAGGTTTCGCATAATAAGAACGCACAGACACGGCGAAGCGTGAAATGTTTGTTATGACTGCATTCATTCTGCGTCAATATGAGACTTTAGGCACGACCAAACAAAGTCTGTCTCGAGTGTCGCTATGGTTGTCTACCGTCTACCGCCTAGGTATAGTTACAAGCTCATGTTCAGTACATTGTTTCCTATTTCCCAGAAGGAAATTCTAGTGCAATTCTGGATCGATAGAGTTAACACCTCCGGGCGTATTTATAGAAACTTGTAATTCGATAATGCAGAAAGTGGAGTCGCCGACTTAATCTGTCCGCCGCAACTGTATTACAGGAACCACGCGATTGGATTATTTTTGTCTATAGGTAGTAGTTTCATAAAATAAATGTTTTCATGTACTAGGCAAAATTTTATAAACCAAACAGCAACTTTTCAAATACACTAGCAATAGTAAATTTTTTATAAATACCAAATGATTTTTTTTTCTTGCTTTAAGTAAAGATAGACAATTGAGAGCCTTTTAGTAAGTTAATAGTTAACGATTACATTTTACATTCAGCTGTTACAACAATGTTAACATTTCATTGTTTTTATCACAAGTGTTTCACTTTTCATTGAATTTATTCATACAGTAACAATACATCAATTATTAACAAACAGAAACTGATTTCCTACCCACATTTACCTTTACATCTTACTAAATTAAATCTTTAGGGAAACACAGCGTTAAATATAGTCCCTATTCGGGTATTTAATGCGATAAAGGACTCTTAATGTAAGTGTCAAGTTGATATTTACAGCAGCCCTGCAACTCGCGACGAATAAACACTACAGCAAAACAAGAGGCAACTACGATTAAATCGTAAACAAAACTGCTTGAACTTCTCTTTGTAATCAAGAGCTAAGGCGACAACTTATTTAATTTACATAAACTGCTTAGCATAGCGACGAATATTTTATCTTCTAATGAGCATGCCTTAAATACCTGACATGTAATTATCATGGTAGAACAATAGCTCCGAAATTTAACGTTTCGTCAGAATTGAGATTACGTAAGATTTTTATTCAGTTATAGCTTTACGGCTTTGCGTGCAAAGCCCTTCACGTTGTCGCATAAGCCATTCCTGATACAAGTTTCCACCCTCTATTTAAACCCCTTCAAAATTTGCGTCAAATTATTTATCTTCAAAATCTAATCTAAATAAATCTCATCATATTTGGTAAAAGCATTTTGTTGTTTCACACTATCACCATTTGAAAATTTATTGTCGTCTTATTATAGAAGAAAGACGAGTTTAGAGGAAGAACTAATATTTTTCTCCAAGATAATCTCTCAAATAGCGTGATTTTTTCGGCTTTCTCAGAGTAGGTGTGTTCGTTTATTACCGTGTTATATAATTAAATTGCTAAATAGTTTACAAATAAACCTAGCAAAAAATGCCCACGATATTTTATAAATGCTTTAATCTCTAGGTGTCTCGAGGGTATGGTTATAATTACACTATTAAATTAGTGGCTGAATTCAGTAGTAATTACTGTGGCAAAGAAAATGCTCTTTTAAATTAATGGCCGTGTAAAATCAAGTTCAGTCCGCTTAATGGGCGCAAGTAGTCGCTTAAATCGTATGCGTTCGCCAGACAGATAATAGAGACATCATTTATATGTTAATTAGCCTGTTCGCACGTGAAACTGAATTGCTCCTTGGTAACGTTATGATACTAAAATAGTCTTAAATACTGCCTCATTCCGCACCGCTTTATATTGTAGTTAAATTGTTTGAGGGCGTAAAATAGAAGCTAGCAAATTACATTTTCTGTTATTAAGCTTGGAATTGCAGGATCTTATATCACGCACATCAAAGTCTGTGAATCCAGGGTTGATTTCCCACTAACATGGTAGAAAACTTAATAATCTGCAACTTATAAATTATATCAAGTCTTCTTCAAAGTAATTGAAGCAACTCAGAACGTTGAGTGTATAGTCCCATTAGTATGAATCTTGTACGTTCTCTATGCAGTATAAGTCGCGGATCATTAATAGTTAAATATTAAGGGAGGCTCCCTAACAAAAACCAAATACATTGTGGAACAATTATCTTTAATGGAGTGGCTCTCATCTCTGACAAGATACGGCTTGTCTGAGACGTGACAACAGTCCTCATCGGGGGGGTTTCCTGAGTAAGTGGGAGGGAAGCTTTTGAATTATGGCCGTGGTCTGCCCCGGTACTTATCTGTGTATAATGACGCGGAGATCGGGTTACATGATCCCATTATTAAGATGGAAAATTTCAAAATGTATTCAAGCGTAGGTAATTAGCGTATTTCTGCTATACGCGTCTTTATTACTTAATCGCGGCCTAATGGCTCCGGAGCTGAATGAAATGAGGCAGACGAAATAAAATTACTTAATCTAGTAATACGTTACATTTGGAAATTAGAGCACATTTACTATTAGGACAATACGTGATGGGAATTTCTCGTCTAATGGTCAATTAGCGAAACTAAATTTAACCACGTTCATAACGTTGCTTCTCATTCAAAAGTCGTATAATTATTTTGAATTTTATCTAATTTTAATATGCAAATTATCTACGTTATTTTTAATAACCATGTTATATTAGGGGATAAAGACTTGTTAATAATTAATTAGTAGAAAAGATTAATGATACTGAGGAAGTCGTGTTCATTTTACTTATTTTTCAGAAGTGTGGTTGGTAGAGCCGATTTATCTTTAAATTCTTTGACAGGTTCACACACATTATAGTGTCCGTTTCGCATAAACCGCAGTCTTGAAAATAAAATAAACTAGTGCAATAGCTTAAATGTTTAAACAAGTTTAACCCTCGTGTTTCATAAGCTACGTGTAATAAACGGGCGAGTGAAGAGTCGAATTAAGTGACGGAAATTGCTTCATTTAACGCCAGCGACAAACAGGCCTAGCAGCCATTTTCCTATTTCCTACCTAATCGATATATTTATAAGTGTTTCTCTCTTACTATACGTTTTCCTTATTTATAACACAACAAGTGGTCCGCCCCGGCTTCGCCCGTGGTACATATTTCGCAATAAAAGGTAGCCTATGTCCTTTCTCGGGTATCAAAATATCTCCATACCAAATTTCATACGAATTGGTTCAGTTGTTTAGGCGTGATTGAGTAACAGACAGACAGACGGAGTTACTTTCGCATTTATAATATTAGTATGGATTGCAGTTTAATCGTAAACATAGCAATATTTATACAGAGCCAATAACGGCGAACGTAAATTTATTTATTTAAGAGCGTAGCTGCCGAGACAGCTGAAACACACAGCGTACACGTTAAGAAAAGAAAATATGACTTGACTGTTTATAAAACCGATTATGTGACAGCGTAAACAAACAAAATCACCTCGTTCAAACTTGTTCTACGAATATAAGAAGAATAACACGCTACATATTTGTTTGAAAACACTTTGTATCCAATAAGGGTTAAACTGTGTACTTCCCACTTTATGAAAATACACTTTTAAAGTGGATTGTTATGGATAGTTAATAATTTGGATTATTGCGATTTACTTGTTTGGTTCTAGTGCTTTAGTTTTGTAGTTATTTGTTGCTATGGATAAATTTAAAAACTAACAAAACTAAAATTGAACATTATCAAACTCAAACTCAAACTCAAACATTCATTTATTCAATTAGACTACTATTTAGTAGCACTTTCGAATCGTCATTACATAGTATTTTTAACATTTACCACCGATTCGGAAAGCAGTATCTATGGAGAAGAATTGGCAAGAAACTCCATAGTTGCTCTTTTAAATAATGTCAATAAATTTACATAATATGTAACTTATATCTACCTAACTACATAATATGCCAAAGAACTGTCCTGTGGTTTTTACGCGACAACCCTCCATGGGTCTTTATCGTCCATATATTCCTGAATACTGTAGTACGCTCTCTGAACTAGTACATTTTTTATGTAAGTTTTAAATTTAGAACTACTAAACTCTTTAATATTGTGAGGAATTCTATTGTATAAGCGTATACCTTGACCCATAAATGAATTTTTAACTTTAGCTAATCGGAAAAATGGCATTTCAATTCTATTCTTGTTCCTTGTGCCATAATCGTGTCTATCTCCTACTCTTGTGTGTAAGTCAGAGCTTTTGTGTACATGCAAAATATTATTAAATATATACTGTGATGGTACAGTAAGGATACCAGTATTCTTAAAATGATCTCTTAGTGAGTCCCGAGCACGTAAATTATATATAGAGCGAATGGCTCTTTTCTGTAAGATAAATATAGTTTCTATATCTGCAGCCCTGCCCCACAGTAGAATTCCATAGGACATAATGCTATGAAAGTAGCTGAAATAAACCAATCTAGCCGTATCTTCATCGGTGAGATGCCTTATTTTTCGGACTGCATATGCAGCAGAACTGAGCTTACCTGCAGCGGTGTTGACATGGGCTCCCCACTGTAGTTTCTCGTCCAATGTTAACCCTAGAAATACAGTAGACTCAGTAGGATGCAATACCTCCCCAAAGATCACAAGTATTTTTAAGATTAAGCGTCTTAAAGGCAGTAACAATATCATTAGCAGTTACGTGTCGTAATTCAAATAATGTACTGCACTCCGCAACATGGTCCCTCAAAAAGGTCTCTGCAAGTGCTGAAGACGAATTTAAACTATTAGTAATAGTAGCAGGGACACTACTGAAGAATTCTTCAAAAGCAAGCGCAACATCAGCACTTTTGTCAATAACCCTGTCATTATTTACAAGTTTTATGGTATTACTTGATTTGCTTTTACCCATTTCACCATTAATAATTGACCAAACTGTTTTAACTTTATTATCAGAGTCGCGTATTTTTTCTTTGATATACAAACGCTTTGCAGTGAAACAAACTTTTTTAAAAATTTTTGAGTAATTTCTAACATAACTAAGAAAAGATGGGTCTTTATTATATTGCTTCATACCATATAATTCATAAAGAATGTTCCTGCACCTATGTATACTAGCTGTCGCCCATTTACTAAATGGTAAATCCTTGGTAATATTTAAAGATTTAACTTTAAATATTTTTTCAAATTCATTATGTACTAAATTAAAAAGATTATTAAACATTTCACAAGGGTTATTAGGAAAGGATTGATCATTTAGTACGGGCAGGTTTTTATTAATATTATTCCTAAATTTATTAATGCCTTTTTTAGTTATAGGCCTAACATTAATCCTTTTAAATGTAGGTATGCAATCCCATTCAAAAACTACTTTCTGGCCACAGTGATCCGAAGTCAATGCATTGAGAATATTTTTCTCTAAACAGATGCAGTCACAGTATATATTATCAATACAGGTTGCAGAAGTAGGTGTAATTCGTGTGGGTTCGTTAAAAAGTTTATATAGATTAAATGACTGAAATAAATTAACAATTCGTGTAGCCGTTTGTGTTTGTAAAAGTAAATCAATATTAAAATCACCACATACTATAACTTTTTTTTTACTCCTGCTTAGACGCTTTAATATTTCTTCCATGACTGTCTCAAACATATTATATTCACTGGAAGGGGGTCTATATACGCAAACAATAATATAACGCTCCAGCTCCACACAGGACAGTTCAATGGTCCGTTCTACAGAAAGACTAACAATGTCAGTTCGTTCTTTACATTTTACACTATCATGTACAAAAATAACAGAACCTCCGTGAATAGCCTGTGTCCTAAAGTATATACTTTTTAATTTGTAATTTTCAATATTTACTAACGACTGACATTGTTTAAGCCAATGTTCTGTTACACAAAATATTTTAATATTGTTATCATTCAGAAACAATTCTATTTCTAACAATTTGCTAGCCAAGCCTTGAATATTTTGATGCACAATGGAAAAAGACTGCTTAGCTGTTGTCTTATATACTAGTTTAAATCTAGCTTAGGGCTAGATTGTCTGTCTACACTTAATCTAGGTTGATGTATAAAATTACTACTACATAAAATTATAGTAGATTGATGGTCTGATACCGAACATGTACCAGACTGGTTAATATTATATGCTATTAACATAGCAAGTTCACACTTATATCTATATGGCAGATACACTGTATTCTTTGTCAAAGTAAAAGATTTAATACATGAGTTAATGTCAAAGTAAATAAATGCATCACAATGATGATTTGTTAGGTTATACAATTTTAAATTCATATAATGAATTAATCTATTTTGTTCTTGTGTTAAACCAGGTAGGTATGGCAAGGTACACAACATAAATTTACATTTAGTCTTACTACTAATATCTAACATTTTTTTTAATCCTACATCAATATCCTTATTATTTATATTTAAACTGTCCCCATATAATATAATTACAATATTATTCTTATTAAAGCTGAAATGATCCAGTGATTTGATTATATATTTAAATGAACTGTTAGGCGTACAAACATTAGTAACTTTAAGCCCTAAGTTGTTGAGCATAGCGCCAAATCCCTGACCAATATTATCTGACAACACAATTATTTCCTGCTTTGAAAGGTATTTAGTATTACTGGTTGTAATTGTGGTAGTGGGTTTAACACTATGTATGTCTGTGTAGTCAGGCTTATGGGGCGACGGTTGCTCATTGTCATTGTTTGAACACTGACATACATATTTATTGGTCAGCGACTCAAAACGATCCATATTCTCATTGCTCAACTTAATAAGATAATCTGCCTCTTGTATATGCTCGTTAATTTGCATTTGGGCAGAAGAGTATTTCTGGTTCACATCAGTTAACATTTGACTTAAGGAGTCTATCTTCTCCTTAAGTTCAGTTGTTTCTACATCATATAACATTTTATAGTATTCTAGATCCCTATGATATTTATCTAACTCCTGAACAAGGTTTATGTTGTCTTTCTTTAGTTGAACAATCTTTTTTAAAGAACTCTTTCTAACAATAGATTGCGTACGCTTGATGAACTTACTTATTCTAAGATATTTTTTTAACTTCTTATGCGAAGAGTAATTGATTTTTTTAAAGTTTATAGAGCCACTTAACTGTCCACATTCAATTAATTCATCATGAAGACTACTTGGTGTGTTGCATTGCCGCTTGGGATTGTCCTCTTGCGCTTCCATTAAGCTACATTCCAACTCAGCGATACGGCTAAGAGCTTTCTCATGGTCACTAGAGCACTGCTGGAAGCTGTCCACAACGTCTTGTAGGGCTTTGCACTTGTCTTCACTATAAATGTATTTCATGTGTAGTTCAGCCAGCTCGGCCTTAAGAAGAGAGTTCTTTTTTATAATTCCTTGAATCTCTAATTCACTTTCATCCCGCTCTTGTATGAGCTTTTCACATAAAGATTGTGAAGCTTTTAAATCATGGAGTGTAGCTTTTAATTTATTCTCCATGTCCTTAGCTACTGCCTTGCGGGTCAGCATGTTGTACTTTTAAGTTGCTGAAACAGATGAAAGGAAATGTATGAGATAAGTAATTATTCCTGAATACTATTATGATAGAACTGAATGTTGATATTAAGTGATTACGGTATGATGTAGTAAAGAGTAAAGAATAATATTGTCTGGGGCGATAAGTTTTTGTCTTCTAAATTGCTTCCAACTTGTCAAGCAAAGTGAGACGGTAACTTTTATGCCAATGTAGAATAGAATAGAATAGAATAGAAAACACTTTATTGTACAATGCACACAAAAACAAAATTTACAAAAAACGATATTTAACTTAAAATAAATGTACAATTTGGCGGCCTTATCGCTTAAAAGCGATTTCTTCCAGGCAACCTTGGGGTATAGGAAAAATAAATCAGTAAAAAGGTAGATAGTGCATAAATACGTACATTATACAAGAAACTGTAATTATACATAGATTACATATACTTAAGAATCAAATAATATTATACAAAAACAAATGAGAAATGAGCAGTATAGGAATACAAATATTAGATGTATTTATTGTGACGTAGCTCATTAAATATGAGCGGTGTTAGTATTACAAATGAATGTAGGTGTCGTTTATAATTAAATATGAAATTTTAAAACTAGTACTCCCCTGGTTTATTGGAGAAGATGTTTGAATTCGGATAACCGTTGACACGTTGACCTCCGCGTTATACAAAACGTTGCGTAGATCACATAGAAGGTGTGTTTCACAATTATTTTCACTTTTCTATCAATAAAATAGTTAATAATTACTAATATTTACTATTTTAGCACTAATTAATTAATTTTAATGTAATTTTAAAATTTAAAATCTAACAGCTGATGTTAACTCCGCTGTTGACACCTGTCATCTCCCAAGAAATTATTTAAGATCGTTCCTGAGTGACTTTTATTCTTGCTTGCATTTATTCTAATTTTCAGCTGGAGTGAAAAATATTTGTGTGTATTAGCCACACATTAAAGTACTAAATATTTTGACTGCACATAATGACGAACTTTAGAAATCGAATACCTAGTGTATTCATTGGGTTGCCTTGCTTTCTTTTTAAATTCAAGAATTAGGTACTTTTAAGTTAAATAAACGATACACTTAACTATATTGAGGGCACGAAACAAATTCAAATCTCTATTTACTTCTAAATTACCAAGTACTGTTATAAGTAAATAGATGTTCCAATTGTCGTGTCAACAGAGCGTGAAATGGTTTTTAACACCTTTAATATTTAGTATTTACTATTTACTGTCCTGATGCTTTCCTTCACGCATTCTGCTTCCTTACCTAGAAGTTCGCCTTCGCATTTCTTAGCTAGAGCTAATAAAGAGCTTCAATATTTAGTGGAGAAATTTAAACTGGTAAACTGGCATTTTATCCTACTAATATTTGTGAGAAGAAACATTCCTACATAATCTTTCACGCAAAAGCAGATAGGATTTGTACGTTTGATACAGAGATAAACAATTAATAGCCTAGGATACCACGAGAGTGAAGCCGCGGTATCCAGCTAGTGCCATATGCGATGAAATAGTATTTGTATTCTTGAAGTGATTAATAATAAATAGATCGAGATTCTCTTTTCGTTTCAAAAATAACTGAATTCAAAGTTTATTTAAAAACACACACGTTACGGTGTAAATAATATAAAGAGTTTCAACTATTTTGAAAACACCGCAATAAATTAGAAATAGATCGCTTGTAACCTTGTAATTGATTAGAGCGACACGACAGTGAAGAGCTAAACAAATCTACTTTTCTCTACAAATGATTTATTTGAGTATTATTAAAAGTTCCTTTGTATGTATGTTTATCAGCCATCTTTTCATAACACAAGCGAAAGCTTAGTATGAGATCAGATCGTGTCGTGTGTGAAAATTGTCTTGAAATATTTATTTATTATTATTTTATTTACATAAAATCGAGTTAATTAATAAAATGTTTAGATATATATGGAAAAAAACCGACTGAGCAAACCTATTTCCTTGGCCATAAAGAATTTAATCCGTAACATAGTTTCAAAACATCTGCTCTACGCACCACTGGAAAATACGGAACTTCGGGTTTAAATAAAATCGAGACTTTGAATTTACCTTCTCAAAGATGTAACCACAAAGTGAAACAAATCAGTTTTATTTAAGGCAATATTTAAATATTTTTGTCGACTTGTGAGATATGGAACGAGAAGAACATTTCGGAAGAGTTTCCTTTATCGATTCGGGCAATACATTTAAAAAGAAAGAAATTAAACTTTAAGATTTTCTTTAAGTGGATATCGAACCACACTTGCACCTTCTATAAATGCCAAAACCACTGTCAATACTCAGTTTAAATCAATTTTTTAAAGGCCTATAAATCTACTCTACAACGATACTAAGTGATATATTCTGTTTAAACAATAACATTTGTTTTTGGATGAAAACCTACATTGTTATAGCATACTGATCATAGCATAGCAAGTACCCAAACATTTTTCTCCTTTCAATCCGGGAGAACCACCGCCCAGAAACGTAATAATTCCTTCGTAATTTTAAACCCCAGCAAAGCCCAAACAACTGTAATATTTAGCTTTCATGTAGCTCGTTGTACGGTAGAGAATAACAATATGCTTGTTCATTACAGGGGCTGTAACCTCGATTGCATTGCCAACACATGAAACTTTTAATCAGCACTTAGTGGCACCCCGCTAAGAGCATGAGCGCGGAAAAATTTGTCGACGCGGGGAGCTATTCTCAAAGCACTAGTATTATTTCGAGTACATTAACTATGAGTACAAAGGCGCTGTGCTTCATCTATGCTGGTGCAATTTGTTGCTTTTCTTCGTTTTTATTAGTTCCTTAAATGGATTGGATTTAATTAAAGTTTAGAGCTATCATGTTGCCGTGAAATAAGGTTAACGATACATTGAAGGACTTTGACTAACTTTATTACTATTTTAAAATAATACTGTTTAGAACCTTTAAATTTTAATTCAAATATACTTGCCTTTAAAAATTCATTCATAACATGTTATTGTATACATATTATCAAACTGTTCTTGCATATGAGATCACTTAAATAAATCCAAAGAAAGATGTGCAAGAAAGATTTTAAGCCAAATTGCTCATTATTGTGCATCACATGATACCCTCATTAACGCGCTATCTAATATTACGTAGGCTAATCGCTAAATACATGCGAAACGATGTCGAACGTTTTGAAAATGTAACCTTAAACTGATTAGTGGGCAGAGTTTCCCGCCAACTGGCACAGGGGCCGCGCGCGCCGGCCAAACCGTTCGAACCCGCCTCAATGAGATTTGTCCAATTAGCTTCATTCATATCTTCGATTATACTCATTTGCCTTTCAAAATCCCTTCTTTATTAACATAATATTCCATATCGTACGTCACAACGTTCATAGAGTAAAGTAAACCTTGCCCTATGTGTTTAACTAAGTTGTTCTGAGTCAAAAAAGAAAATAAACTTTCAAGGAATCTCTGTGATTACTATTTATTTTTGTAAAAAGACAATGAAGACAACAGAATAGATATAAATATAAATATATATTTGAACATCTTCGTTGACTTTTCTCTCATACTGAGAGTTGAGACATCATCCATCTGCCAAGACCGGAGAGATATCAAGCATGTTTCTTCGAAATGTAGGTGTTGTAACGCCAACTTCCTGGCTATAAGAGCTATTGAGTTTTCATAAAATTGACTTCGAAGAAGTCATTAATATATTATTGTTATTACCTAATTTGTTTTTTCAATCCTGATTAAAATGTTTTCATAAAGCAATATATGAATTTCAATCTGAAATGTCAGTTGTCTAATAAAAGACGAAACTAAAAATCTATTATTAAAACACTAGGCTCATTATTACGCTTACACTACGCTTATATAACAACCACAATGAACGTAATAAAACGCCATCCAAAACCTAATTTATAACAAAATGAGCATTATTAAAAAATCTATGAAACTATTCACAATGACTTCGGAATTCTCATACAAAGCGAGGTTTAATTCTTACAAGTCGTCGCGGTCGTAAAAAGGACCGTTTACATTTTTCACCGTGCTAATTTTATTTGACTCGGCTTGAATATATTATGCCCTATTATTACGCTGCTCGCCCTCAGCAAGCGTTTAATGCCAACAATGAGGAAATTTTTCCCGTTTAATTTGTTAACATTAAATTTTGTGAAAGTTAAAAAAATCTGGTGCCTAACACGAACGTTTTAACGCTCATTAAGACTCGACTTTGTTTTAGAATTTCAAAGCTTTATAAAATAATACGAAACAATTTGAGCAGTGCTTTTCTTTTACCTCATTTAATTCTATGATATTTTCGATCAACACTCATTAAATTTCGTTCGAGAGTAATTAAATATTCATGAAAAGAATTATGAGACCAACTTAATTCTAATTACTGTGTAGTATTATTTGTAATGTTTCTAATGCGACCAGACCAAGTTAATTAATCAACAAATACTTACAAATTGTGGGAATATATTATATTGTTAACATGATAACATCTAAATAATTGAAAACAAACAATGAAATTATATTTTTAATTTCAATTATAACAATTGCGTAGCAATCAATTACTCCCTTTAAATCCGCACCCATAACAAATTTGAATATTGCGTTTAAACTTGAAAACTCAGATTTAATTTCATTAATATTTCAGGTGACTTACGTTTCTTCCTCATTAACATCGAGAGAAATTGACTCATAGAACTGCTCGCGATTTATTGCATAATTCTACCTGAAACAAAGAAGAAAATGTATTAGTGCTATTCTATTTCAGATGCTTCCCCGTTTATATCAGCAGTATCATTTACAGAACTTATTATCTTTCATATTATACAACTGGAGAATATTCTTGAGATAAGACAGGAAAATAATTTTAAAGTGAAATAAATATTTATTACCTCGTTTCGCCCAAGGACAGAAACGAAAATGAATTCATTTAACTTCAATAATAATATAATCTCATAAAGGGATTTGCTGAAATAATGATATTCTTCATAGAGCGTAAAATGTTTATCCTCGAATAAAATCAATCAGGATTATCGTTTCCATGTTCCGCGATTACGTCACGGTCGGCGGTCGATTAATCCTAAATACTTCACAAACCATCCGACAACCTGGTGGGAATCGGTAAACAGACGCGATATTAATTACATGGGTTTAATCAACGAACCAGCATGACATTATCGGTGCAGGAAAGGCAGCAGAATTTCCGGAGCATTCGTCCGAAACAATCCAATAATAGCGCGTTTCGATCGTTCTAAGTATAACGGAGCCAGTTACCGGCTAGCCTACCTGCCGTCGAGCGCTGCAAATTTAATGGACCCGCCGTGTCATTTGTTTTTAAATATAAACCTCCACTTTTGACCCAGTCGCCCCGTGACAGCTCCAGAATAGCATCGCACTCGAATCGTATTTTAGGCGATTCGATCTCGTTCAATAAATTATGCTTTTAGTCTAACTTCGGAACGGAACGAGGGCAGCTTTTAAAATTATTCCATTATTAACGTATATGGAATTCATTATTCAGAGATCTAAATTACAAAAATGTCTATTGTACAATGAAATTTTTACTTTTGTGTTTTTGCTTTTTGTTATGAGGAATTTTTGCTTGGCATAAATTGAACTGCATTTTTGTATTATGACATTGTTGGAGTTTCTGCGGTTTATCCTTTAAATAAATGAGATTTATTTTCAGGTTTTAGTCAACTTTTAATTAAAAAGTGTATGAAAACACTTCAAAATACACACCTTTTCATTTGAGATTGTTTATGTTCATTTAGACATTTTAAGTTTTATTACGGGGAGGTTATTTACAACGGGAATGGAGGGTTTTAAGAATTAATCTACTACATTTAAGCAACATGTAACACCAAAAAAGTAGCAAAATATAAATCGTTTACAAGCTATCTGATAACAAGAATGTGATAGCCGAAAACGTAAATTGTTAGGATCAAAACGGTTGCCAAGAGGTACTAAAGTGGATACACGTCGCATATCTAACATCCGTTTGTAACCCACCACAAGGCACTACGGCCCCTAAATAACACGCTAGTCTTAGGAAACATATTGAATACCACGGAACACGATAGGGGCTGTGACATTTGTGGTCTGAATCACTAAGAACTTACTGTTAACTGATATAAAAGGCTTTTCACTTCCACGAACTGCTAATATCGAATTTAATTTTTTATTTGACTTCAGTTTCAAACAATAAATTAGTTAGAATGAATTAAGTTAGAATTTTATGGGTTAAATGTTCGTATTTTTGGTGAATGCATCATTCCAAATAAGTGATATTCGTAATTTACGTGTTGATTGTACTAGATTTTAAACCAATATTAATTCACGTAATGCGTATATAGGTACTTAGAACAGTTAATATTTTTGCACGTAATTTTTAAATAATACAGTGAGATATGGCAAGGGTCTGTTAATTACTGGAAAATTGTTAATTAAACTATAGTCTTAACAAATATATATGTATAAATTCCGATAAAGGGAATAAACTGCAAGTTAATTCTTTAATCGAAAAATCTACTAATCTTTAGTGTACTTGTATTGTTATTACTTTAAATTAATTAATTTAGTTTTAACTGTTTTTTTCACTAGCTCTGAATATATTTACAAGCATCTATATTATGAATTTAAAAAATGAAAATGACTAAACTAAATTCTAAGAACATAATATAACAAATAGGCAAAAGCTTGGAACTAAGATAGTCAGCTCAGAGCAGCCAGAAGGGGCTTACGCGCTATCAACGGAGGCAGTCATAGCAGAGCCACGCAACCTTTTCACCGTAATGCATTTCAAATATTTCATAGTGCTATTATTTAATTCAGTGTGTATTTTAGTCCGGCGATGATACTGAGGTTTTAATTTGAATGTTTGTAAAATAGTATTTTTAAAATTTTTTGCTCTATCACACGATAATTATCCTCACTTTTTTTAAGTAATGGGTAGCAAAATATTATCAGCTAAATTTGATAGTTTTGAAATCGACTCAGAGTTATGGTCAAATATTTAAAGGTACATTTTAAAAGTTCTTTTTGTAGAATGCAATCGGACATAGGACTTTAATGGGGCGGATACATTTTTGTCATAGGTGTAAATACATAATTTAGTAATTAATCATAATACATAATTTAGTACCTACCTGCGTCAGTCTTCATGTGTCCTGTCAAACTAAATTTTAGTTTTTATTTTTCCACTGTGCATTGAACCTACCTAAATTTTCTCGTCAATCCCTATACTCCTTAGGAAGTATAAACTGAAACAATGTTGAATTGTCTGCTTCAACGATCCAACATAGTTTCAGTTCATATATGACAAATGGAGAAACTAAACAGATCTGTGATACTTGTGTAATTACATAGAATATTATCAAATGTTTATTGATACGAACGTAAAATCTGTAAAATCTGAATTATTATCAATTTACATTATACACATCAAACACGTATATTTACAATGCATAGTAGATAGTTAAATATATAAATAGTATTTTTACAACACGTTTAAAATGTAAATAATACTTATTTATAGAATGACTTGAAAAAGTGAATCACGTTTAAGTTAAAAATACGTTATCAGCATATATTTTGGAACTAATAAAACAATATACGTATAGATAATTTTTATAATGCGCCCCTTCAACTGTGAGATAATAGAAGTGGTTTATTACCCTCTAGCTGCGTTACCCTATTTCCAATTGTGATAATATCTAGCCGACTTCCGAACAATACATACTCCGCATTCAATACCCAAGACAGAGATATTTAAAAAGGAGAAAATGTAAAAATCCCCGGCCTCTCAGACCTAAGAAACTGTGCATAATTTTCCTTGGCTAAGATTTAAAGGAGGCGGTAAAATATAAACAGCACTCGTGACTCGAGGCGTGCTTACCACGTGAAGTGTCTCTCACGTTTGCTGCGAATAAGCAACGTCTAAATATATTTTAATGAATGTTTTACCAATGATAAATTACGGCCCAACATTAAAACATTACACATTTACAACCACAGTAATTATAAATGATTCTCAGTCTATTTAAAACACCATCAGTCAAGATAATAGAGTAATCGCTACTGGATTAAGTAATATCTCACTCGGTCACAAGCGCGCAATATTTGCACATGTAAATCAAATCGTAGACTGATTTACACCGAAAAATGTTGGAAACCTGTAAAGGAATTTACTTAAAGGGATTATACATTATCGAAACTGCTACAAAATAACAAGATAAGACGAATTTGAACGTTTGCGTTATCAGATTGAACGGTGCGTGAATGTGTGAGTGCGTACGTGCACGAAATATATTTCGTGTGATAGAGTAAAGAGGTCAATGTTCTTGAATTATGATATAAGTAAATTCCAATGACAGTGATCGATTGTTGGGAAGACATCAGTTTGTGCAAACATTTCCAGCGCAGGTGGAGTCAGAAAAATCTGAGGAGATGCGATAAAGCAGCACGTCATAGAAGACGAATCGGATGCTTGACATAGGGTAATCGTGTTTAAGCATTCAACATTATTTTGATGAATACGCACAGAACAATCACGTTATAGTCTGTGTAAGCAAAATAATAATATTAGGAGTTGTATGTGTTGTAATTACTTGTAACATAAAATACCTATATGCTGACGAAACTTTAGGAAAATTGTATTTAATATCTATATTTTAGATTGTAACTTCATCAGCACTAATCCAATAAAATTGCATTTGGTTACTTAAATTATCTTAATTTGCAAAATATACAGATAACACAAATTTGATTATCGTTTTTTTTAAAGAGCCCTATCAAACTGATGTTATCATGAATAGGTATTACATAATAAACGTACCGATAACCTTGCTTGACGAACTCAATTAGAAATATGTATAACAATGATATAAGATCACAATACCACCTTGTATAGTATTATATTATATTATGTGGTAATACGTCAAAATAAAACCTTATACATCGTCACATTTCCAATTCCGAAACATAACCAAAATGGCATATCTAATAATAGGAATATCACATGTAGATAATAACTATAAACCTTAAACTTAATAATAAAATCGATTTGCCTGCGAGATGGAGTTCATACGCCGGTAACCACAAGATATCAACGTGGGAATGATACTACGATTAAATCATATCGTCAATCGGCTGTATTTGATTTATGAAAATTATAAATATAATGAACCATTTATTATGATTGAAATACAGTGGCAGTGGCCAAATTATATAATGACATTGTAACCATACTACTATTGCAATTATTCATTTTTAATTTGACATAGACTAACGCTTTTGTAAAGAACGAAAATCTCAAACCTTCACTCATATAAATTTTTACACTTATTTAAACATCCATGGGATAAATCAGAACCTTTAAACAAATGTTTAATGTTCTTCCTGCACTTTTGAAGTCGGTTCATAACGACTTCAGGGTTATATTTTTATGAAGTACACAAAGTGTACGTTAATTGGTAACGTAAACAAGATTCGTTTTTACACATTTCCCTTAAAGGTCAGAACTATAAACTTATATCGCTAGAGACATGAACGATAACCTTCCATAATTGTGAGTAGACTGCGACGTGTTAGACAAACATCAACGCTTTAGATCTTCCAACAAATATTTAATTAACTTAGTAAATGAATTACAGTGATAAAGGCCGTTTAGAACTGGTTTTTCGTCTCTTTTATAAATGTATATTAACCTGTGTGTCTTATGAAAGTTAGAAAACAATTAGGTACTCAACTACATAATTTAAAAAAAAATTAAAAATGTGGCAGCCACTTGCTCTGACTTTCAGTGAATGCTTAATTATAAACAAGTATTCATGATCACTTATGAACTCGTTACATAACCTTGTACAAATAGTTAATACATTTCTTTATCTTAAAATAGATTAATAGGATCATTTTTCGTTCTACTTCTCTTAATAACTTACAAACAAAATTAATTTGTAATTGGTATAGCTATCTAAAATAAAAGCTTTCTCTTTACTTTTTCTGTCCCTGATTACAAAAATTGACAATATTGTATTATTTCAAAAAACTGAATATACTTTAAAAGCTCAAAAGACAGCATAAAAAAGTCAAAACACGCAGTTCAGTCCTCCCAAGCGTAGTTTCAACCATGGTAGAGCATACTCAAAAAATTAAAGACCTCCGCATAAAGACGATTTGACGACGAGAAGCGGAATATACAAGCAGCACACAGTCATAGAATATATTATATACTCTAACGCGACATAGAGCTTAAGTCGCAGTGAATACGTAAAAGACGTATTTAAAAGTATTTAAAGACACATTCACTATTTGAATGGTGAACGTACGCGTAACGCCGGCAGTATGTAATGTGATCAGTGACTGGTTACCTCGTGCGTGATATAAATAATTTGACTGAATGAATGCATTAGTAAAATAATATCACCGGTCAAATTCGGTTGAACTTTCATGAACGTATTAATCGATGCGTTCTGTTGTCTATTGATTTTAAAACTCAAACTCAAACAAAAAATCACTCAAGTTAGGTAATTAGAGCAAATATGAAATGATTTCTACAATAAACTGGTATTATCAAAAAAAATTAAAAACTTCAACGATGTTTGTTATAGAATTTTGTTTAATGATGTATAAATTAAAATTTTGTCGCATTACGTATTTCCTTGTTGGTATATATTTCAGCTGATAAAGTTAGGTTTTTCAGGGTGTTTCGATCTTGGTTTAATATGTGACTTGGATTTCATTATACCTACTTAACCATCCGGCATCCTCGTATAAAAACAATTGAGATTTCCATTTCAATTTTAATGATACGTATATTACCATTTACCGCCCATGTTCTATTCCTGAGTATTTTTGTTATAGAATTTTGTTTAAATGATTATTTCATTGTAATAGACATATTTGAACACGTGAAATTGTACGTCAATTAAATTACGGAAAATTTTAATTACAACCTGCAGTAATTTCAACTATTTACACAATGGACAGTGAAGTTCAAGTGATAATACTAACTAACTTAAGTTCATTTTATCACTCTACTTGATTTAATAATCTCCAAATTTATAAACAGATCGTCATAAAAAGTTATCGCCCTCATAAAATGTAAATACAACCCTTTATCATAAAGTAAAGAGAGCAATTAGGGGTTTTTTGATAAAAGATTGTTCCTACACTATCTTACAAACAGAGCGCAGTTAAAATGAGAACTTTTAATGAACTTTCGAGTGTAAGCTTTGTACTAAATATGAAATTTGACAAAACAATGAAACTGTGAAATGCATACCAAAGCAATTTGTCTAGGAATCTTAAAAATATTATTAATATAGCAAATTACTACACGAACAATGTAAATATTTAATATATTGTCTGCATAGTTTAACAATTACTGTTTATCATAACTTTTCGTATCATAAGAAGTTCGCAAACAAAATTTTATTAATTAAATTGAACTCGTCCAAAAACAAACAACAAGTGGTAGAACCAATGTTTGATTTATAAAACAAATAACCACAACACAACATGAGATAGTATTTTACGCAAACGGTCCTAAAGCGGGATTGTCTGCTTCAAACCGAAAATAACGAGAACATCTGTCCTAAGCAAACACTTCTACGTGCGTATATTGTCGGTATTACACTTATTATCTTACAGGAAAGAAACGTAATCCTCTAATTTCACGCGCTCTCTTCAAAATGCTGAGCCACCTGAGGCCAGTAAATTGCGATAATTTTGGTACACGCCGCCTTTTAACTAACGTACTTTATTTTATGGCGGTAACTAAAACATTGAAACGGCTCATGAGGTAAAGCATTTCTGTTTAACTACGTTTTTGATATTACAGAATATACGCATTTTGCTTTTAATAGAAATATAGTATAAAAAACAATTAAACATATATGTCCATACTAAAACATAGCTAAAATTAAATAAATAAAAAAAGAAAGTAATGCTAAATGACACATCGTGTATTTGAAACGTTTAAATCCGTGACGATATATTTAACACTTAAAAATGTAAGAAAACGAAACGATTCCGTAAAGTTTATGTTTACATAGACTATGTTTATTTAGTCGGTCACAGCTAGGAACCATTGACGTTTAAGTCGTGCGTTTCTAATTACAGAAAATCCAACATTTGATACTTTGACAAACTTGGGATGCGAAACGTTAAAGCTACGTCAACACGAACCGAACAATCAACTTCGAAAAGGTTTCTTCGTGTAAAGGTTTTCCATTCGCTTGTGAAATAGCTCTTTGCTTGATGCACGTGATTAAGACGGCACGTGTGGTCGTACCTTTACAGAAACAAATGAAACGGTGCCCATTGAATAAATAGAATTGTGCACGGAAATTTCAACTGTAAGACGTTAGCAATAGAGCCGGTGTAGAACAAAGTTTCTGATGAGCAAACTGGTCCGGTTACTTTGATTTGCATTGCATTCTATTGCGGTCGCAACGAGGCGGTCGACTAGACATTTGACACGTTGCCGTCGACAACATTACATCTATAAGCCTTCGATAAGAGTGAGCTTACAGTAATTTAATCGGAATTTTATAGACATCTTTAACTACTGTTCGTCAATTTTTATCGGTTACTACCACAGATACTTTATATGTAGCGGACAGAGGTTTAATATTTAGCACATTTATAAAATTAGCAATATTTATTCACATTGTAAAACGTGATTGATCAAATCAGTTTATATTTTATTTATCACGTATGAAAATACAATAACAATTATAATGACCGTGTAACTTAACAAAACTGCAATATCATTTTAATAATCATGATAAAAAAAGCAAGCGATAAAAGGTACAACAAACACTCTACTATTTAGCATATTTCTATTTGTGTTACGAATGTACGAAAATATTATAATACCCTGAACGCGTTTCCATGCAACAAAATCATTGCATATGCAAAAATAATCGCATTTTAAGCGAAAAATGAAATAATGACATCTGACTAACGTTCACGCATTTCATTTATTGTCGCTTAAACAATTTATAAGTAACGAAATTATTGTGGAAGCTCGGCTGAATCAAGCACCGGAGATTGCGTCGCAGGTTTCTGCACAAATCGTCTAACTCAATCATCAGCGTGAAAGTATCAAATAAAATTTGCTCCTGGCATCGACTTAAAGCGAACACGTGAGACGCTTCGATTCACCACAAACGTCATAAAAACGTAATGTTAAAGAAACACGTCTCTTTAGCGTGACGATATTTCCTGTCAAACAAAAACTTCTAAGCTTCATTAGTTCACGTGACCGGGTAGCTACCTCTCCCAGTATCGTGTTCAAACAAAAAAACTACCGTGAACATGTCTCTTCGCGCTCCTTTTTCTTGACAGCGAGATGTCAAAAACAAGCATGCATGAAGCTGAACATCAATCAAAGTGGGTTGCTTATTTTTAGATCGCTTTCCGGAACGATTCTTGCTCCCAAAGATCAATGTTAAAGGTCTGCGCTTAGAAATCGTCGATAATTCAAAAATTGTTTTGTTCTAAATTTATGAAAACGTTTGATAGATCAAATAAAAATGTTGGAAAATTAAAAATATAACTATTGATTGCAAACACGTATTTTAAGCATCGCTGTAGCTACTAAATCAAGCGACTAACGCTGCTGTATTAATAAAAGCCGTTCCCAACAATCACATACAAACGTCGGTACGTCCAGCGTCATTATATTCATGCCTGCTGAATATTTATATTCAGGAAGCGCTCCTAGATTTATAGCTTTGTTGAAATCGTGCTAAATGCTTCTGTGATGGTATCGTCGCCGTCCATCATGTCAATGGTTTAGAATATGAAGGCATAATGAGATGTTTAGCACATAAACACGATGTTCAGGAGTTATGCGCTGTAAACGCTACATTTGTCGCTCGTTGTCCATTTTATTGATTCTCACAAACTTTTTGTTAATACAAAATTATATTAAATATTTTAGTATACAAACTATGGCTTTATATCAGCAGGGTAGAGCACTTATCTTCAGCATGAAGATGGCAACAATATTTCAATCTCCTGGATCTCTGCCAAAAATTTGTTTTTAATGACGGTTTATACGCACATATGCTGATCTTTTGGTATTCTCTATTGTAATACTATACTCTCTTTTGAATATATTTCAGTAAACATGAACTCACAAATATTTTTTTCCGTAAGTAAGTATTTGTTTCTGTTCTCTATTATTTTTCCAACACAAACAACGCTTTACAAAAGAAAATTCTATGTTTAATCTGTGCAACTCATATTTAATACATTGTTATAGCATCTACTAAATTTATAACAGAAATTAAAAAGATAATTTAGACGATCCTAAATTGAATGTAGAAAAGTCTATAAAGATGGAAAAAATATAGTACATTAGAATGAGTTTTATAGTCACTCACAATAGCAATCAAATAGTTCTTAGAAACTTCGAAAGAATAAAATAATAGTGAAGGAAAACAACAAAAACCCCAAGAGAAAGAAAAGAATATCCATCCGATCACTACGGCGCATTATTGAGACGAGCGGTTAATGTACAGATTTAAACACCGCAGTAGAATTAAGACACATGTCCATCTGTCATCACCAGACTGAGCCCTTTATTGGGTACATTAGTTAATGACGTACCACAGGCCAGAGTTATTTTTTAACGCATACCTATAACTCAACGATCCGAAACACCAACTGATTATTTATAAATACAGTAGCAAAGTCTGTAATACGACTCGACAGACAGTTGCTAAATTTCAATGTGCTCCAGTTTGTATTCCTGGCCTCGGCTTTCACGGTGTCAGAATATAAACTTGACGGAACTCTTCACTTAGGACAAATATATTCGGATCTAAGATTAAAGCACACTACCGTTCTGATTGAATTCTCATGTAACATTCGAAATAAATTTGACCTATAAAAGGTTTAAATTCGAACTCCCTACTCGGAATAGAATTCTAATATTCATTTTATAAATAAAATTAAAACCTGATGTGCAAGATATAAAAGAATTTTAAGGATAAATTAAATCCGAAAAAGCTTAACGACATCTGCCATTTTACAGCATAAATCTATAGAAAGCATTCTATTGAAATTATTCATAGAACCAAATCGAGCCCAAGTTTTGTAGACTTAATTTTTGAGTTACTTTCGTATGAAGAGAAGGCACTTTATGATCTCCCATCCTATTTTCTGAAAGCACTTTCGAGAATCCATATTGCTATCCATTTGGCTACAAGAATACTTCCGGACCATTCGATTCGTGATGACTCATGAACGGGCATTACTTAATTTTCTTTCAGATTTTTTTCTATTTTTCTCACGGTTGCGTTTAAAATATTCCAGGTTTAAAAGCAATTTTGCAATTTATCTATGTACGTGAAATATTCTTTAGCGTTTACACCGATATTAAAATAATCGTCAGATTCACGTTAGTAAATCTCGTGTAGTGTAAATCGTAAATCTTTTGTCAACCAATTTTGCGTCGTAAATCTTCGGTAAAGTATAAGCAGTAAATATGCCCACCTTTTTGCTAAGCTCTAAGTGTCTTACAAACTGTACAATCGATCTTTCGCCCTAAAGTCTGAAGGGATGTCGGCAATAAAGACGAGGAAAAATATTTATAGCCAGCGTTATATTCGTGAGAGCATGCTCGCGAACATAATTGCGTTTTCTAGTCGTTGTGACATCGTTTCGTGTCTTTATAGGGCAATTACTGCCGTTATCTGGCATTGATATTGCATCTAATTTATTCATGCCCCTATGTACATTTGAATAACACATACCAGCTGCGCTGACCCTTGTATACGTTTTATTCTAAGAGATTTCGCGTCTTTCGAGTCGCTCCATTATCATAAGGCAACTATTATGCGTTGGCAAGTAGAATGCTTATAAGAGAAAATAATCCCGCGGTCGTGGACATTGTGAAATAGACTATTTTCATGAATAAGATCCTCTTTAAATATGAATATTTTAACAAGACGGATTCGAGAAGCGCGTTTTATAGGAATACAATAACATACATTCTCTAAGATACCATTATTATAATTTCCAGAAACTATGCGGAAATTCTTGTAATGCAAACTCTTGAGTGGTTATTTAATGATGAAAATCGTTCTTCATATCTTATAACAATTAGAGCATGTTTCTCAACAGAACATTAACATCACATTATTATTTTATTGTCTCAGTTAACGATGTGTGTTGTGACATGTGTCTTGGTTACAATGTTTGTGGTAATTTATTAGTACTCAAAAACGTTGACGATTTAATACCAAAAATAATCCGTACAAGTGTGGGTTTTACAATTTTGCAATCTGTACCTGTCATTCTAAATACCTGTTACAAAATCTATGTAATCAATCTAAACCTTCAAAAACGTGAATACCTACTCTCTAACAAACACAAGTTTTTTATAATATATAATATTGTTTTAGTATTAAAATTGTATCAAATGATTGTCTAAATATATGTATAACTGAAAAATCGATAAAATTATTTTTTCGAGACAATAGGAATGTAGAAAATAACATTTTTACTTGATCACTCAATTAAAAAAAATAAGTATAAATAATAAAATGATGTGCATTTACTCTATTATTCAGCAATTTTTTAACATACTTTATCAAAATCCTTGTAAGTTCAAACCTTGTAGATATGAATTTCAACGCTCCCACATTCACTATATATCTCAAATCAGAACCAACAGTAAAGAAATTCGAGTTTATTTCTTGATAAGGCAATCTATTATCGCGGCGACATCCTGATTTTTTAACTATCAGATTTTGTTGTAATGTCAACACAAGTTCTTATCTAAGGCACTCAAACATGCGTCTTATCAAATGACGATGAACTATGTCGCCGTCAAGACGACAGATTATTTTGACTGTTTCCCTAGCACGAATATGTTGCAATTGTTCCTCACGTGGTTGAATCTCTGTGTAACAAGATAGAAACTCATTTGAAACTTCCGCGCCTATTAAACGCCTTTGCTTAGAAGTTGTACAGATTAGACTGTATTCGATCACTACCAAACACTGTCTTTAGTATTTCTGTATATCTGCGCCTTTCCTCACTAATCAAGTTACAAATTGACTTTACAAAACAAGTATAGTAATTGAATGTCCAGCACGTTGGGAAAACCGAGAGTTTAGACTTGTAATCTTTAACGAGAGTAAACATTTGCAACATAAAATCTTAAATGCTATTTATACAACGTATTTTTCGAAAAGTTTTATTTCAATTTAGCGTCAGTTGTCAACTCTCGGCACTATCGAAAGTGTATAATAGTGCGTATTTCATATCTGTTACTATTCTAATCGTGATGGATAGCATACGAGCATTGATTACTATTTACGTACACAACGCATTTATACTCTTTGTTAAACAAACTTTAGCAAAACAAAACATCAATCTGATTCGATAAACAAGACTTTTATACAAATAATTTTTTATAGCTTTTGTATTAAAAATTATTTTTATACTTTTAAAATAACGGCAAGTAACTGTTTATTATTCTCTATTTTTAAAACCCTGTATTTTAGTTAAACTCTGTTTTTTTAATAGTATTAAAATTCTTAACTATTAATGCGCTTAGATTACTTAATATAAATGCTTTCCTTCATAACGATTACTAAAATCTACACACTGATCATTTTAAACAATTAAATATCTATACATTTAACATTTAAAAGGCCATACATTATCAAAGAAAGCATGAATCCCTTGAAAAATCAATTAATTTTACGGGCCACAAATAACCGTCGGTATTCCTTCGACGTTAACAGATGAAGCATACGCATCCAGGCCTCCAGCTATTTCAGCCGTAATTATTACGTGGTCCGCACGGCGCACTCCCGTCACTTTCAGTTCTATCTCATATTGAGATAACGAAGACGAATCGGTATTAGCCATGACGCATAACAAATTATTCCCCGTCTGAAGTATTGAAGTAACTGAATATGCAAGTTAAGTGTTGCTTTCCTGTCACGGAAGTGGACAGTCTGTTAATTTAGTTGTTACCGGTTTTTGTCGGACTCTGCGGACGCTAGTTAGCTAGTACAATCTAATTTTTAACGTGCAGCCGAAACCACATGTTATTACGTTTGAACTTCAACGCTTCTAGGTTTTGTAATTTCATTTATGTTGCCTTTTCATTTTTAACTGACTTTTAATGTGGACATGTGAATGTGTTTTATATTTACGACTGATTTATTATGATTCAATCTGAACTCTTTGCTGCATTATGATTGATTACTTTAATGATTGTTTTATTTTGAGTTATTGTACAAAACTTTATTTTATCATTGACATGCATATTGCATATATCGTCTACGTATTTAAATTTTATTCGTCAAAATAAAGGAAACTATTCTATTACTTTCTACTTTTTTACAATTCTAGCATCACGTTTTCACACATTTATATTGACTAATGCTAATAATGTATCCACTACAAAAAACTTGAATGTGCACAACATCCTATCAAAACAGAGAATTGTGTGGTATTAAGATAATCTCGCATCTCTATTACATTTCATTGTGTTTTGGTGTGGAAACTAGCTGTCTACTAGGGATAGTTAATCAGCATGAGCATTAAAAGAAAGGGTCTTAGTTAGGATAATAAAGTTTGAATTAATTTCTAGGACTTTATGTTAATGAACAAGATTTAATGTAATACGTATGTAACCGTTTTTTATGAAGTACCATTTGTACATAATATAGAGTTGAAAGTCCATGTTAGTATCGGTCAATGTACCTAACGTAATTTTAAAACAAGTCTATAAAAAGGAAGGGTTGAATTAACTCACCATGTCATATTTGTTTTTTACATTATTATACCTATATAAATACTATATACTACCCTACTATAAAAGGTACGACTGATATTTGTGGAAGTTATTTGGATAACCATATTTGTTTCATCATGGTTTTCACAACAACAAATTTTTTCCCATGCTTTTATGATTATAGATGTGTGTGAATACGTCAAATTAAATCTACATTAAAGAAAATTTCAACCAAAATTTTGCCAATTCTGTCACCGACCTACATTTATCTGTTCCTTTTAAGTTAAATTTAGAACAATGAGGTAATCTGTTATCAAGTGGGCGATGTTATCCATCATCCAAGCGATCCATCGTCATATGTCTCTACTATCAAGTATCAATTCTTGACGCACTCTACATAATCGACTTTGCTATTCATTTGAACGTCGTTTCAACTTTGCTTATGAATAGTAATGGGACAGTTTCTTGCAAACATTTACATGTTGGTTTATACGCCGTTTTATTAGTATACAAATTGGGAATGATTTATCGCTTTTTACTAGTTTTCTCTTCAATTCACAAACTTACATTGCTGAATACTTTTTGGCAAAATATTTACGTATCATTTTATTTCATATAATGTTTCTATAAAATTTCATTGGGTAATATGTGATACCACAGTATAAGTTGAAAGCATTTTCTATTCAACCCACATACTAGTATTTAGTCCGTTTCTATAGTAAGTAGGTAACAGCATTTCAATATTAAAAGATGAAATGTACGTATTGACTCATAATCTTCTCTGATATAAGTACGAGAGCCTTGCATACTTTTGCTACTATTATTTTTTTTTAATATCACCTCAGAAAAGTTTTTAATTAAAACGAAAATGAATAAGTTCGAGCGTTATGATGTTAAAGTACTTAAACTAAATACGAAGTCTTCGAAACTAGTTATGAAATATGACATCGATTTAAGCGCCGTAGTCAAATTGTGTTAAATTTAATGTGAGAGATTAGGTAGGTCAAAGTGACATAACATTTTGTCACGTAATAGGATTACACGAATATTCCGAACTCCCTCTAACGTCTCCCTCCGTTGGATCGACAATTGTTTTTTTACTCGCTTAAGTTGTAAAGACGATTCCCGGCTCGATTTTATGTAATATTTATTTGGCTGCTTTTTGCTACATCGTTTCGTATACAGTATTGATGGATTTGGAAATGTATCCTTTTAAATATATGTAAGAAAACGTTATTTTATTGTGTTCGTTAGGTACTAGCTAAGAAGTGAAGTCAAATGTTATAGTTAAAGTTAATCCTACATTCATCGATTCTGTCTTACAGTAATTACTTAAGTACTTGG
>CAJQZN010043825.1:26008-44947 GCA_907164685.1 Colias eurytheme | reverse complement strand
CATATACAAACATCGGAAGAGATTTTTTAATCGCAAAGCGATTGAATGTAACAAATGACGATTGATTACGTATAGTTGACCTCTCATAGGCCTATTTTAGTTGCCCGGTCTTGTAGGCAATTTATTTGACTCGTTTTTCAACCCATTTGACCTCATTATTGCACCCATGAGATTTTTCTTCGGGGCTCAAACAATAAATCGCTGAGGGATTAGGATAATCGTTTGTTAGACAAGTTTTTTGTCATCCCACCAGGATTATTATATTGTATAATAAAGTTATATACAACTATTAACGTAAAACGTTTAAGTACTCAACGAATGCTGAGAATACTGACTGTTGAGTTACATAGGATAGAGGATAAATAACGGAAAGTCAATCTTTCCAAACAAAAGCCTCTTATTATTAGATATTACTTGGAACCCCTACCCTTAACGAGAAAGCTCTGCCAAATGACTTCTCATTTCTTTGCTTTGAGGGGGGGGGGGGGCAATAAATGAAATGTACAGGCTATACGGCTTTTAAAATATAAGTCTGGTAAGCGAACTAAACTTTGCTGGTTTAGTTCTTGCTATATCGCTATCCGTGCCTGCTTCTCGTGTTTACGGGTGAATTAAGTTTATCAATAGTCATAAATGCAATGCTATTCAGAGGATATACTGCATTTAAAACATGACAAAGTCTGGTAAGCGAACTAAACTTTGCTAGTTTAGTTCTTGCTATATCGCTGTCCGTGGCTGCCTCGCGTGTTTACGGATGAATAAAGTAATGTCCTGTCTTCGCATCCACAGCTAACTGTCCTATACTGTCATAATCTTAACACAGATTCATTCGACATAGCTCCCCACGAGCTCAGTTCTTCATTTTTGCACTCGCACAACTGTGGACAACACAAGAGCAATGCCTCCATTGGTAGCAGTTACAATCAAGGGATAACTAACCTTAGGCTAGCCATATTACGGATGTTGGAACAACCGACTATATTCAGGGCAATTTTCTTTGTTCAGTGTAACGTTTAGACTGTCGTAGCATTCCTACGGAACAAAGATGGGATCAGATCTGCATCCTTAATGCAGTTAATCGAAAGGAGATACTTTCAGACGACGATAGTATTCAAAACCCACCATATTCCTTAACATAATATTGCATAGTTAAGCTTATAATCTCTCTTACCATTATCCTGCAGCAGAATTCCTTGGCGATAATTTATCCTCGTTAGAACGAGCGAGGGTTGTTACGATAATATGAGAAATCCTAGTCAGTTAGAGACCTGAACGACGCGATAGAGTACCGCTATTTCAGTAGTAGTAACACCTAGAAGGGTGAAGGTATTCTGGAAAGCGGAACTGAAGGCCCGGTCAGCAGCATCAGCCACCTAATAGACAGTGTTCAGTGCTGCACCACTATAATCTGCAAAATGACTCTGACGGTATGAAAATGTGGAGTACATTTTCAAAATATCAAATGATATAGTTGGAATAAAAATCCTATTTGCCTCCGTCTATCCAAAAGACATACGGAGTAGCTAGTAGTAGTTGGTTGAATTAGAATAAAGTAACTATAGTTAAAATCCTTTGTTACTGACTGGATAAATTTGGCTCTTTTCCTATCTGACGTTCATATAGCTGTTGACTGCCTAGTGTTGTGCACAAACACTATTATTATAAACTAGCGGTCCGCCCCGGCTTCGCTCGTGGTACTTACGTTTTCTCTACATAAAAACCATCCTCGTACTTCAAGGAATATAATAAAAGAATTATCGAAATCGGTTCAGCCGTTCTCGAGTTATGCGCTTACCAACACATTTTGCGATTCATTTTTATATATAAGAAGATAAGTCACGTTATGTAGTCCCGAGGCTTTCGGTATATAAGTTCTTATGTAAATCATAATTATATCTTAAAACCGAATTGATTAAAAGTAACGTACTTGGCTGTAGTAATTGCAGTTTTGGGACACAGATAAGCTCCTTATCATTTTAGTCTCTTAAGAGTTAAGTTCAGTATATTTGTTTCCAGTACAGAGTTTATGACCTATCAGTTTTAAATAAATAATTCATGCATTGTACTGAAAGTACTAGCCATGTTTAGATTATGATTGGTGGCGTTGGCTCTAAACATTAATAGATACCGCACGGTTTGGTTTGATGTTAAAAATCTGTATTATAATTAAAACCGTTTACCTGTTTTGATATTTTATTGCCTTATTCAAGGGGTGACCTTTTAAATTAATAATAATTAATATTTCTGACCCCAAAAGTAAGGACCAAGTTCTCTTCTTGTCCGCTTGTAGCAGGTTGGGTTAAAACTGTGTGAGTTGAGACAGGTGGTAATTCTATGTAAAGATGATTCAATTGTGCTTCTACAGAGTTCTAATTGAATAAATAAAGGTTTGAGTTTGAGGTATTTTTGCCTCGTCGGGATCAGCTGTTGCTTCATTTTGTAAGTAACATCTAAATGCGTAATTGAAAGTCGTTACTGGCGCTTTCGCAGATTTACGCTAAAGATGAAAATTGTAGTAACTTTAACTTTTCAAGCCCAAAAGGTTAACTAAGGTACGCTTGAACCAATCTCATAAGTTCTAATACTTTTAATCATTATGATTAACTTTTTGGTTCTTATTTGATTAACTTTTCATCTGGGATTGTTAATATATTATATAATATAAAAATTTGTGTGATTTATTGGTAGGTATACTATCTGCACACCTTACTCTTTCAAATAAAGAAATAAGTAATTACTTATGTATTCAAATTCACATTGGCGTCCATATATTGTACACCAGGTGGGTAACAAACAGGTCTCAATGAAGTAAGCTTCAAATTACGGTCAAGTGTTTAATAGCTGTGTTTTACCTGAAAATAAAACACATATTAAATACTTACCTATATTTGAAGCTTACACTTAACGTCCACCTGTTGTGGATTTCGACTCAATGAAAAACATCCAGCGCCCGACATTATCGTGCGCCCCGCCACCTGGTGGAGAGGTGTGCGAGAGAGATAGCATATATACAACGGAAAGAGAGGGAAAAATAGGCGGAAAAAGCTAGGTACCTTCTCAATGAAGTAAGCTTCAAATATAGGTAAGTATTTAATATGTGTTTTATTTTCAGGTAAAACACAGCTATTTGTTAGCTTCACAGACAGCTATTATTGATTAGACGAAATAAATTATTTTAAGAAAATAATACAGATTAACTGAGACGAGTGTTCTTCATTAAGGAGATTACGCTTTTGTTAAGCTCTTGTGAATAAACAATGGGGGTGACAGACAATTCTCTTTTTGGCCACCTCGAGATAGTTACAAGAATAACACAATAGGAATTGCTTGGGTTTATTTAACATTTTAACCCTATCAATGGAGTGGTTGAAAAGTAATATAAGAGACTATGATACGATTTAGACTTAATTTACGATTAAGCACACAACCATCGGTACTTAAAAATTTAAAATGATTGTGTGTTTAACATGTCATATAAAAACAGTACCTACATTTAAACCATAAAAGTATCACACGAAACAAAATATATAACAATCAAACTACTAGGTATAAAATTGTGCATAACTATATCTAATCTCTATTGCTCCATTGATGTCATTTAAAACGTTTACACATTAACACTCACGAAAAATTTAGTTTAGCTTAATATATTTTGGAATGTGCGGTAATAACATACACCGTTGAACAACATTACCATGCAAACATAATTTCAGTAGAGGCGTGGCATTCCCGTGATTTAAGTGACCATTTCACATTTACGGCTTTTATCACGCTTACAATTTATAAATTGTGCCATTCCGATGTGTCGCCATAACAAATTATAGTTAATTTATCCCTGCTTACCTTCCTTCTCCACATAACTTCAAAAGTTTACATTTTCATCCGCTTTTCACCTATCGTTTTCCGATTTCGGAAAATGAAATTTGCTTTTCAAGTAGTCAGATCCGCGCGAATTACTCTAACAATTCGTGGAGTGTGAAACAAAAGGGAATTCATCGGTGAATCGCCACAGAGCGTGAAATTGCCAAAAAAATCGAAATCCATCACGAATCAAATGACACTTTGAAATTGTAAAGCTAACTGAAGGACAAATTGGACTACGAAAACAATTAACGGTAGCGGACGATGCGAAAAATTGGAATAATCAACGGACGCAGTGTGAATAACGCTCAAATTTTAATAAATGTAATTTTTAAAGCACCCTGGTCAACACTTGCCCGGATTTTCTGCTCCACGCTGACCTACTGGCGCTGTGTAAACGAAAACGAATATTTCAGAAATATACCTATTTTTAACACAAAATTGTAGATCATTTTTTCGTTTTAAGAACGAACGCTGATTGATTTACCGATTAAAAAAAGACCTATGATCGAATCAGGTACTTCTGTTCAATCAACAACTAGCTTGAAGGCATAAACTCTTCTCCTAATGAGCCGATGCCGTATTTTCCGCAAGCGCTCCGCCCGGATGAGCTCAAATAAATCGCTCACTGCTATCAAATTATAATGGTCCATTGCATTTTTCAACATCAGTCTTGTATTCATAATTAATGTCCATGTAATTGCTAAAGCTCACCGATTAACATTTTAAAGGACGAACTAACCAATGGCTATTCGTTGAAGGCCAGGAAATTGAGCATAGCGTTCTCATTAATATTTCAACAACTTCCTAGCGATTAAAATTCGTAATTATAGTAGGGGATATTGAGTTTTATAGTTATTAGAATATGGTTTATTTTTGGGTTGAACGGGTTCTGAAATGCGACTAACAATTCACAAACAGTTGGTAGATAGCTATGTGCATACTATGACGCATCCCGCGCACCCCAAACTTCGGCTTTGGAAATTTTAATACCCTTGGAATTAGCGTTCTCGGTATCCATCGGAAGCCGGATTTACTTCTATTGTTTCAAACACTTCCTAATTCGATATTGATGAAATTGCTTGAAGACTTTAAACAATACATAAGATACGTAGCTACTACGTTACTGAAGCCCTAAGACGTAAGATAAGGAAATATTTAAGATAAATATTTTGCTTATGTTTCCCACATAAATTATCTACATGTGTCGGTTATTAACCAATATTTAGTAAAGATAAGTAATATTCTTAAATTTGTAAGGGCCGATTTTTCAATGCTTGGATAAAACTTATCCGTCGAATAAAATATTACACGATAATATTAAAATGTCACGTAAACTGTCAAATACGGACAATTAGAATACGTTTTTAAAATGGTAGTTTTATACATTATTCGACGAATAAGTTTTAACCAAGGATTGAAAAATCTGCCCTAACTCTTGTAAACTTCTTTTATTTATTTAGTGTAATTTTCTATGAGAACATAAATCATATTTTATAATCACTATATTAAGTTTCAGTATAATAAATTAAAATGTAAGAGAGTCATAGGATACCGCCGGAATTTCAGTACCACTTAGCAATAAGGAGTCGTCGTAGGTCGCTTTAATTAGAATTAAAAAAACTTGTTTAATTAGTTTAAGAGCAGAAACATCAGAATACGAAATAGCTTTATTTACTCCGTTGCTAAAACATTTCTTTCACTCCTATAATTAATTTTTAAACCACTTAAAACATAATTAAAGCGGTAGCTGTAGTTAAACAAAGAAAGTGGGTAGAAACTACGGAGTCAACTACAACTTGACCGAAGTTTAATTATAAACTGAATGATCAAGTCCTGAGCACAATCATGAAGTTGTGATCATGGTGGTGTTTGTTTAAGTACTTTTTGTCTGTCCAATTACACCACAGTAATGGTTAAACCGAATTCACTTAAAGATTTGCATTTAAACGAAATATGTCTGTGTACTAACAGTATTTTTATAATTATTTCAGTACGACTTTCTGAAGCCCGCGGCATCACTCGCAAGGTAGGTACTCTAATACAAGGACATCTATATGCTTAACCAGACTGCAAAATTACCTACTACCGAAAACTGTGTTTAGAAATTTAGTAAAAATTATCTTTTAGGTGAATCTTGTATAGAGCAAATATCAATCTTTGACAGAAATATTATTAAACGTTTACTTGGAGTGTCCTAAATAAGTACCGTCGTCTACAAGATTGTGTTTTCAGTCGCTCACGGAGGGAAACATTTTTTAAATCGCCGCAGGTTCTGTAAAGCAATTTACTTGAGTAAATAACAGATATTCCACTATAAAAGCATCTTTCAAGTTTTCATCCAAGGTTTTCTTACATGACTATATAAAATTAATGCTATATTCTTAAACGTGGTCGGGAGCTTCGTCTGTCCGTGACACATCATGTTGTTTTCTTTTTATTTTACAATTATTCTATTTGTGTTCATTGCTGCATGAATAATAATATCGGAAAGGCTTGTAGGCTCTACTTTGTAAATTATAAAATGTATTTGCTATTATTTGCGTATAGACTAACCTATGCATGTAATCTTATAGCTGCTTCTTGTTGTTCAGTTGATGAAATTTACATCAATTTGAACTGTAGAATTTATCGGCATACGTATAAGTACTTAAGTGAATTACAGTCACAGTGATGGGCCTTACTAAGTTTCAAACACTTGATTTTTACTTTTTTTAATATAAAATATGTCTCTGATGACCTTTTTAGAATAATCCATCTTTATGCTTGTAATATTTATATTGTAAGAATCACTGTAAACAAATGTTGGTTGACCAAATAAATAAAATAAAATAAAATAAAATAAAACATGTCTTTATGTAGTGCGTATGTAGGTATTGATGTAGGTAATACGAGAACTGAAACTGAGGTTGAGTAAAAAACTGTTAGAATGTTCACAAAAATGTTAAAAAGGTATCTAATTACTTATATGCCCCATGTGGTCACTTATTATGCTGTTAGACAAACAAGACTACAAAACTTCACAGCATTAGAGCTCAACACAACGCATAATAGCATGTTTAAAGTTTAAAATGCAGGCGACCTACATCCAACAACACTACAATAGATCCGATGTTTCGGCACAATACGTCGCCATAGCTCAGGCGTTGCAGTTTGTTCAGGTACTTTTGACTCGCGCTACGAAAATTTTACTTCTAAATTTTAGTCCCGACTCCCGTGACGCTTTTAAAACGAGAACTTTAAACACTAAAGTGCATGTTGTGGATCTTTTCTTTTCAATCTTTTTCCATAATTTGGTAACCTGAATACAACATCTTTGTTAAATTTTCGTGATGTACATATTTTTAAATTCATTTTTTGCTTTCATTCCGGTTTTATTTGCGTGTTATTTTGTTTTATATCATACAATGAATACTTTTGGTTTACACGAAAATTGTGTTACGATTTGACATAACCTGGAAACCTACTATTTGCAATTAGAATACAATTAAGCTCTAATTAAAAATGTATGCAGTTTTCAGCTGCAATTAAGAACACTTGTCGTATGTAGCATATACAAATAGTTTAATCTATTATGGGCCGATTTTTCAATGCTTGGATAAAACTTATCCGTCCAATAAAGTATTACACGATAATATTAAAATGTCACGTAAACTGTCAAATACGGGCAATTAGAATACGTTTTTAAAATGGTAGTTCTATACATTATTCGACGAATAAGTTTTATCCAAGCATTGAAAAATCGGCCCTATATCTATTGTCAATATCTTGATAGCAATACTTATGCAAATAAAAAACTTATCTTAGTTGCATTTAGAACCTTAATCTTCTTAAATTTTGTTACACTTTTGACACTAGATATTTACAAAAGTTATATTTATCGAAATTATTAAATGATATGTATAATAATATACGATCTACAAATAGGATAACTTAAATTATTAGATCAACAACTTCTTCCTTCGACATCTTTCTTTGCTTTTTCAGAGGGGCGACCACGATTTGCCATCGAGTCTATTTTTTACTAGCTTCCGCCCACGACTTTGTACTTGCATCCCCGTTTTTCCCCGTTCCCGCAAGAATTTCGGGAAATCCTTTCTTAGCGGATGCCTACGTCCTAACATCTACCTGCATGCCAAATTTCAGCCCGATACGTCCAGTGGTTTGGGCTGTGCGTTGATAGATCACTATATCAGTCACCTTTGAGTTTTATATATATAGATATATATGTTACCGGAAATGTATGAAATCAAGGAATTGTATACAATTTCTAGGAAATGTGTACAATTCCGATACCATTTAGGAAATGTATAAAATATTGTTTAAAAAACTATTTAATGCATGCATATCCTAGGAAATGTATAATCTTCCTAGGAATTGTATACAATTCCAATATCGTATTAGGAAATGTGTAAAGTAAATGCTTTCTGTAATAAAACACGTTGTTATTTTTTTTTATTACCTATAGCTCTTATTGATACAATTGGGTAACAGTCATACCGTAAAATTGTAATAATATTATGTTCATATTATTATCTTACTAAATAACATTTTAAAAATCAACTATCTAACTTTTAACGTAAATATCACAAAATCAACTTATATTTATTCTTATAAAGTCAAATTTTCATTTGGCAAGTAATCAGTCCCTTCGTCCCGCTGTCCCCGCGTATATCTGGCGCAGTCGCATAGTTACTACAAAATGCCGACCGTTTGTAAACGGCCAGATTATATAAAATTTGCCTGCGACATATCAATATCTTAAATGTTTTACATGTCCGATAGCTATTTAGGAAATGTATAGATTTCCTAGGAAATGTGTAAAAAATAATTTATTTCACACATTTCCGTGCGATTCCTAGGAATTGTATACAATGACTGATTACATACATTTCCGGTAACATATACAATAGATTTTATTATGTAATATTGACGTTATACTAACGTAACTGTGTAGACAATTCAAGTAGTCTACATTTTAAAATCTATACCACAAACATAAACCTAATTAAAGGAGATCTTAGATCGCTTCATACATACAAAAACGTGTATATCCACACAGTAACCTGATTATCCGTCTCTAAACTGAATCCCCAGCTGAATATAACGTGTTAATGAAGTTCGCTATAACAGGTGAACGTGCTTTGAAATGATAAACTTCCGCCATAATTGTCAGAGCTAGATGGCGCTAGTTGTGTATCGAGTTGCGAAGCTTTGTCTGCAGTTGCTAATACAAGAATTATATAGCACTAGCATTCGCCCGTGAATTCGTCTTCGTATAATTAGCGTTTCGTTCCAATTTGATAATTTTTACTTTAGAAATCTATATATATATATAGGGTGTCCCAACAAGAACGCAAGATTTAAATTTGACATAAAACGCAGATATAAAAAAAAAATTGTGAAAACTATATTATATCGTAAAGTAGACAAGATGAGGTTTTGTTTGGAACAACACATCAGGGAGATGGCCACCGCGGCTTTGCTGGCACATACACGATCTTTAATGAAATTTTCAATGACCGTTTTACATAAATGCTGTGGTATTTCATTAATACAGCGTCCAATTTCGTCTTTTAAGGCTTGAGTCATCGTCGGCTTAATCGCATAAACCATCGATTTCAAAAAAACCCCTAAATCGCATCGATCTAGGTGGCCAATTATGGTCCCCAAAGCGTGAAGTAACATGACCGAGAAATGACTGATGCAGCAATTGTATTGTTTCTCTGGCTGTATGACATGTGGCGAAGTCTTGTTGAAACCACATCCCCTCCAGCATGCAAGACGCAAATCTTTTGTCAAAATTCGCTGCATAGTGGATTCGGAACCACCAATTTTTGGAGCTCAGTGTTGAATTGAGATGGATGGAGTTTGAGCGATATCATCACATACAGCTGCGATATTTTCGGTTGATCGACCAGGTCGAAGGCGCGTTGTTGTCTTTACATCACTAACAGACCCAGTTTCAGCAAATTTTTCCATTAATCTCTTTTACTGATCGCAATTTCTTTGATCGCAATTTGCGTACTGTAGCCGCAAAACTTTCACTATTTCTGTAAAACAAATTTTACAATGAGAATGCGTTGATCCTTCGTTTAGCGTTCCATTTTCACTAACCTTATACCTTCTACTAAAAAAAAATAACACTTGTTGATATGTCAAACAATGACACTTCGAATGGCGCCAAATTTAAATCTTGCGTTCTTGTTGGGACACCCTATATAAAACTCAAAGGTGACTGATATAGTGATCTATCAACGCACAGCCCAAACCACTGGACGTATCGGGCTGAAATTTGGCATGCAGGTAGATGTCATAACGTAAGCGTCCCCTAAGAAAGGATTTTAGAAAATTCATCCCCCAAGGGGATCAAATAGGGGATGAAAGTTTGTACCATGAAAATTTATCTTTTCCACGCAGGCGAAGCTGCGGGCAACAGCTAGTTTTGTATAATATTAGTCAGGTTGTTTGTGAAACATAAAATGATTACAGAAGTACAACCCATTCTGAAAGTAATAGACATTACAGTTAATCAAAATATTAAACTCAACAATATACCTTTTAGATATAAAACAAAAAAAAATCGAAGTACGAAAGTTTCTAAAAAGTTAGTCGAAAGTACAATAAACCCGCATGGTGTAAAAAGGTCGCAAAAGGTATCGACCACACAGGAGAGTATGCACAAGTGTAACATCAAACAATAGGGTCTTAATTGCAACAGTTTACTTAAGAAAACATTGAGATGATAACTGTTTTAAATTGTAAAGAAATATTAAGCATATTATATACTATTATAGGTATTATTGTAATCGTTAATAAATTAAAATGTTAAAAGTTCATTTATATCAATCAATTTAATGTGTATATTTTACGTTGATATTTCAGTATCTTCTTATTATGCTGAAATTAACTATTACATTCCAAATAACATAATTTAGACACCCTAAAAATCCTAAATGAAATATACATTTTAAATTTTCTCTCTATAAGTATGAATTTTCAAATATTTTTTTATAATATTCGCTCAAATTGAAAAATCTTATACCCCTTACAAATTCTAAAACGCGTTATTTCAGTTGAAATATCCACTTTTATTAACATCGTTCTATTCTAATAGCTGTACTATTTTCATAATATTTTCCACTCTTGAACGATATGAGTGTGCAAGTACAAAAATGAAGAAATATGAAAATACATTTTCCATCCAATATTACAGCTTCAGTGTAATTCGCGAATGATAAAATGAAAAAAGAGTAGATATCATTAGTTCGGAGTACGTTTTTTTATTCACGGCAAAATAAAGAGAATCATTTTTGACGTTTATCATTTACATCAAAAGGATGGAGTGCCTTTGAGATTAAACAAACGGGAGCTATTTTTTATTCCTCATAAAAGTGAATCGTACTTATGTACACAAATCCTACGTCAGCTTTGACGTCCAAATGACCGGCCCTCAGCATAGAGGACTCTCAAAGACCCCGCTCGATGTTACATACAGATGCTGAATTGGACCTGAAAATTATCATTAAACATATGGCTGTTTATTGTTTTGTATTGTTTGATAGCTATATGGTTTAATATAATTTTTATTATTTTATAGAAAAACGTTTGGATTGAATATTATTGATAATGAAAAGATCGTTATCGAAATTAACATTTAATTCGTTTATTACAAAGACGATATAAAAACGCGTGCGTGCCGAGCACACGTGTCAGAAGTGAAACTTCTTTGGCAAGATTCAAAGATACCAAAATCTTGGCTAATGGCCATGATGCGACCTTAAAATTTTACTCTCAATGCACCTAAAGACGTTTCACTTCAAAAAAATACTTCTATGAATTATGTTTATTAACAGCATAAAATGAAACTAATACAATAACTGTGAAGTGACCAATACGTTTTCATAAAAGTACACCCTGAATTTTTTTAATACTTTTAAAAGTATGCATAAAAGAAGAGCAAATTTTATACTAAATAAAACCATTTCTGTTCCCGGAACGTCACGTAATAACAGCAAATTACTAAGTAGCAGTTAATTAAATTTCCTTGATAGAAAATGGAAGATAAGTCCCCTCACCTGCATGGGCGCTGTGTAAACTAATCGCTGAATTAAGTAATTACTCAGTCCGATGAAAATCAATGTGCATAAAATTTAATTTGTTCGCCAGACAGTGAGGTTTTAATGTTTTTCTCCTGTTGTAGGGGAAGCTTCTAGATTTATTGCCGTGGAGTTGCGTATTAACAGATTAGACGTATTTTTGTATGAGTGTTGGAATGTAAATTGATTTGATGTGGAGTAAAAATACTATTGTAAATGATAGGTATTTATCCTATTCATATAGTTTATGATATAACAGATTTAAGTACATTCATATCATTAAAAATATATAAAAAGATTTTCACTGCATAGGGCATTTTATGCCAAATATAACGCTACTCAAATATGAAAGCTCATCACAAACTACGATATACCGTCACATCGCTGAAAAATTTCATTAAACAGCAACAACACAGAAACAACGGTCCTTTGTCCTATATATTGACTGAGATTGATTGTCAGTCGGCATGTGCTAAACGAGTTGTGCGAAATAAAAGCAAATGTTCACAACCCCTGTCGTCATCTGTCACGGACACGAATCGTTTTATTGAACTCCGCTTCAAACATATTAACTTTAGGTGACGTGACGGTTTATTTCGATACTTGTGTTGACGAGCCCTGGCCTGGCCACTTGGAGTAAGTGCGTGCGTATTGGAAGTGTAACTATAACAATAGTGCGCTGTTGAATCTAACAAGGGCTTGAACTTTTTATTCTATAGGAGTGATATACAAGTATGGAACGACCTCAATAGTCAGAGATGGATCACACTTAATGCCAAGATATCTCTAATGTTCACAAATAGGATCGAATTGTATACCAAACGTGATAACATGTCTATCGTAATGATTACGCTACTTCCGACCTTTTCTAGTGTACGGTACGAGTGTCACATATACTATTATTATTACATTATTATCGACTCTTATAAGAGTAATGTAAAGTTCAGTATAAGCAAGCTTGTTTTAAGTTGACATGTCAATGAATAAATTCCAATTCATTTTTTCAAGCAAAAATTATAATCTAACGGATTATACTTACAGAGCTAGCACGAATAAACACTATCCAACTGTCTTGCAAAATAATTATACCACAAAGTCCGTGCAAAAGTCCAATCAGATCCTTTGATGCTGTTCTTTTGGATTCTTGGGCGTATTTAAAATGATATAATAAGTGCGTTCTTAGCTTCTAAGATAACGAGCATTGTTGAAACTCTCTTCAGACCCTTTCTCACTTTGACAAGTCACCCGTGAAGATTGCTTAGATCCCCAGTGACTGGCCCTTAACTTGAAACAGCGTTATCGTTGAGATAGGATTAATTGCGGAAATACCGTAGATAACGATGAAGTTATAACTACCTAAGTCTTTGAGCCGTGGTTTTGTCAAAGATTCCGTTGATTGCTCTTGTTTTTTAACAAAGGAAATTCTCAGTGGCCTTCTGGCCGGCTTCGTAGTTTGGGACGTTTCCTTATCATTATAATCGCGAACCTCTGAAAGGTCAATATCTAGAATGTTATTATTAATTTCGTTTATTATGTTAATTAAAAAATAAACTGCTTTCATTAAAATTATACACTTACTTAAAAATTTGAATGCGTTTCCTGTCATAATTAACCTAAAAACCCACATTAGTACAGACCATTTACAAAATAATATAACGTGTAAGTTGAACAATAAAAACATTCATACTAAAGCACCCTTCACAAAAAGAATTTCAAAATTTACCAAGCGGACAAAATCTTTGTCACAATAAAATATCGCGATGTGGGTCGGATAAGAGAATTTATAACACTCTATTATACTCAAAATGAATCCGCGGCATCACGATGAAGTTTCTAATTAATGAAACGGAAGCCCTTGGTGCTTGGTTCACGAGCTGATAAGCTTTGTAATACACCACATAAAACTGATTTGAGATACACTTATCAGATACTATAAAGATATTCGATTTTCTGAGAGTACATTAGACCGTTTACGATGTAGTTGTCATCGACAATATTAAATTACATACCTTATGGATAATTTTGTCAAGTTTAATTAACATAATTAAAAATAAAACAATATAAAATTAATACTGAAAACGCAAATGAAATTAACAATAAACCCATTTCTTCATCACCAAATTGAGACATAGTTACGTTTCTAAACGCTATATAAATATTCTAATTAAATTACAATTAAAGAAACAATACGCAACAACAACAGTATGAAACAGTAACAAAATATAAATTCCGTTGAAGTCTCGTAAAATGACGGAGTACAATTTGCATCGCTGATTGCCGGCCGGCTCAATCAAGGATATTTAACAAAATTAACTAATTGAGAGCTCCCCGCCTTGCCGACGTTAAATTGACTCGACAAAGCTACGTGTATCGGGAAAATCTAATAAACGATAATAAGACAATTTTGTGGGTTCGCCTGTTTTAATTTCGTTAAAATGCCGTACGCTGTTGCTTCGTAAATAGTCTATGTTGTGGGAATTTTATGCTCCGCGTGTAATGAAGATGAATGGCGGTATTGTTATGCATTTTTGGAATGTGCTTGTAAAGGAGTATGTTTATTCAAATTGTCACGGGTTTAGAACTATTTTCCATTTATCGTTTATTGGTCTGTTAAACAGACAAACATTTAGATTACGAAGAAAACATGAAACCGCTGATTGAAATATTTTATTGTTTTATTTTTTCTTTGTTGTGTAAATATTAAGTAAGTGGATAAGAGAGTTATTGTTTTTTTCTTTTATATATTCATCGCATAATTGTTGCGAAACTATATTAAAACATTCTTACTAAGGACATTTTTACATAGCCAAAAACTAAACCGTTTTCAATTACAAGCTCAACAATTAGTCTCCCTTATTGCTTTTCGGAAGTTTAGTTGAACGCTCGTTCATCAATTAAAACGGGTTCCATGGATGCATTTCTGCAATTCGTTTTCTATTTACGCAAGGCCTTCTGTTACTTACCAGACCGAAACTTTTTTCTACGACACAGACGATCAATCATAGGCCCTCAATATCCCAAGGCAAGTGTTCTTGACTCCACGTTACGAATGCCTGTAATTGAAAGCGACTGTTCGTGAAATTTGTTCTTGACGCAATATAAACAGGATATTTAAAAAGTAAGCTATAAATGATTATTAATGACCTACTTACCGTGAGCGCCATTTTTCATAAAGATAAGCGTAAGCTTTTAAATTGCAAAGAAAAAATTATATAAATTGAATCTAAAAATAATAAGATGAATTAAAAAGAGCAAGATGAATTTATCATTAATTCAAACCGAAGTTACGAAACAATTATTTTTACTGTTTAATTAACATCAACTTTCTCAAACATAATAGCTACAATGAATTATGAGTCAAATATGAAAATAGAAATTAATTAACAATTATTAATTATACAGACGATAACTTTATTTGGACCTTCGTTATATTAAAACTTACGATAACACAATTCTGAAGTTGATTTATGAAATACTTAGTAATCTATAACGAACAGTTAGTGTAACTAATTTATTTTGCTTTTAAAAAGATTTTCTCCAATTTTTTTATAAAAAATACAAAAATATCTTCCAAAAATTAATCAGGCTTTTTTCATTATTTACTAATTGGTCTCTTATTTGATAATTATAAGATAATATATAGACTGAATGTAGTTTTTAAAACCTGCTTTTCAGTAGTGATCGATCCTCATAATTATATTATGCCGTCTAGACAAAGTAAACCTCGTTGGCAAATAAAGTGGATGTGGTGGAGAGGCAATGAGAAGCTTAAAGCGCATATAAGGTATTAATATATAGCTTTTAATATATCTTCATACAATATAGTATTGTCATATATATCGAATTTTGATGAATATCTTTCAAATTAAAAGCAGTCCTTTATTCCCATTTCAATATAACAAATTCCTGTTTCCACGACAGCGAATCTACGGACTAGTGTTCCAATAAAAAAGGAAGCAATAAATAAATTTCCAAATACTAAAGTGTCTCTTAAGACATTTTACAAATCCCCATTCAGCCCTAACAATGTCGTCCCTTATTGATAGAGCCCTGATGACGGCTCGCCTTTCTTTTTTGTGACATCACACTTGACCCGAGACGCAAAAACTCAGACCTTTCCAAATAACAGATAGATTTATTTAGTAGATACGAATCCGATACAAAAATTGTTTTTGGTGTTTTATTTTTGTAGTAGAAGTGGGCGTTTGAACTATATTATTAATATACGTAAATAGTATCAATAGGTAGCAGGAATTTCGGTTCAATTTCTGTTTCAGGTCAGTCATATTAATTGCAGCAATACAGTTTAATATCTAGTAATCAAGTCCACGTAATATGATGTAAATTGTAACTTATTGAGAGAAATGATTTTGATTCACACATTTTAACTTATTATACCTAATGTGAATGAAAGAAATGTAATTCATAAAAACAAGAGAACAAAACTAATTGATTAAAATAAACTCAAGAAATAAGGATTATATCGTAAAGCGGTTATTTTTAGACAAAAAAAACACAAAATATTTTTTCAATTGGTCCTGAAGTATCAATACTTGGCCTTTCAATGAAGACGATGTACTTCAACCAATAAAACAGATGTTTGATAAAGTGTTTCAATCCCGACCAGTTGTCCACCTCGTACTTTCACCAAGCTGAAAACATAATATAAACAATGTTATACAAATACTTATCAGAACATTGACACGGTAACAAATATTATTACCATGACATTAACTTTGAATTAATATTACTGTACATTTATCTACAAACATCGCGATAGGATAAGTTCAAGAGGCTCTTTCTTTCTTCGTTTCATACTCATTGGAGATTAAAAAGTGTCTGGATCTGGTAAGACACAAAGGCTGATCACCTTAATATCAGCCAATAATATAATAAATTTGGATAGATTAAACACACAACAACAAAAATGGCAAGTAGGTAGATCAATCGTCGCCACTTTTAAATACTTATTTATTCAGAATTAATAAATATATAATATGCTATTATTTATTTATTAATTTAAGGATTAACAACGATGTAACAATTTTTTTTATATTCAAAGTCATTTATATTTAATGACTGTTTGATTTGATAATAAATAATTCTCCAAAACACTTCTTACCACATACAATACCTGAAAATATTACCAATTCCACACCCCAGGTGCTATTATTCCCTATAGACTATATAACGTAAAGGCTTTACTCGTACGGGCCCGATGCAAATTGGTTGAGACCGTAACTTAGCTGCTAACTAAGTTCCCAAATCCTCTCTGTAAGGCTCTACAACTTTCACAACTAATACTAGTTTGATACCTGAAACTGAATTGAATCAATTTAAATGTTTAATCGCATTTATGAAAATTTCATATTATTCCTTCAAACTTCAAAATCTTTATCCTATTTAATTAAAATGGAGTCAAAAATAGAAATAACAAGAATTTGAAAAACTGACAAAAACGGTCGACCCGGTCGGAGTCGGGGCGAGCAGCTAGCCATATTCAGATATTGCTTTGTATTTCCGTGAAAGAGGTAAAATTTATTTCTGATGTTGAATTCGTTTAAAAATACCTACACAACCCCAATTACAACTTGAAAATTAATATACATTCCTCTAATTTTTCCGACCTCTTCAGTACGTGTGTTCACACATGTTCAATTAGTTCAGTACTAAAATTTTAATAAACTTACGCCTTCACAACTAATTTATTAAAACTGTTTGTAAACCCAAATTAATTAGACGTCATCAGGCGCGTGTTCATGTCGCGACCTCTTTAAGCTTGTTGATATTCCCTTTAAATTTCAACTGTAAATTAGACCCGTAATAATTATGAGGCACTAAGCTCTTTGTGAACCCCTAATGTCTCTCATTTCATTTGTACAAACTAACGACAAAGCTAGAAAATTTTAACGGACTTAACTGCTTAAGGCTAATTTGAATTAAGCGACCCTCATTGGTACAATTTTATACGTTGTTTTATACATAGGTATACTTTGTGCATACTTGAACAAAATTATCAGATAAATTTGATAATTATTTTGAAATAGCCCCATTCGAAAGAAATTAAAATAAAAGATTATCATTACTTTTTGGCTGCACTTTTGAACAGACCCAAAAGAATTGGCTCTGCATTCTGCGTATCGCAACTGCGTCTGCCTTGAAGCAAATTTAAATGCAAGTGAAAATCTAGCGTCAACAAGCGACTGACGCTCGTATAGACCGTCAGTGACTGTGCGCGGAATCTCAATAAAGCAGTGACGGCCGTCTCTTCTTATTGCAGTCCTGAAAATTTGGCTTGAATTCTATGTCTATAGTTGGAGGGCAGGATTTTTAGTTAAATATACTCTGTGCAGGCATCATGAATGTGGTTGAGTATTCTTAACATTGGAAACAAATTGTTTCTTCATAATTCAAAAGCCAAATGAATTAATTCAATATAGACAGTACCTACTTACTTCAACATACTGTCACGGTATATTTAGCCGCAATATGTGAAATTGAAATATATTCAATCTTAATCATACATTAATTGATTGGTATGTGTATTTCAAAACTTAATTAATAGAGACGGTAACAATTTCCTACATACACCTATGTATGTGTGCATGACAGATTTTTTAATATTCTCTGTTATAACACACTGTCCTTTCGATTAACGCTTGAAATAAGTTCAAAGAAACAATATAAACCGTGTTTTTCTATCCTTTATTCCATACAGGCGTTTAGACAATAAGCTAGATCGTTTAAATGATGACAATATGGACGCAGTGGATACGGGAAACAGTTTTATTTGCTCTACAGAGCGTTTTGATGGGACTTTTTCTTTTCGTTTTAATGCATTGCATGCGTTGCGTTCCCCCCATAGCAACATGAATGAAACGTTTCATTCAGTTAAAATGGTCCCGATGATTGTATCTTAATAAGAAAAAAGCGAAATGGAATGTTGAGATTGTGAACAATGCGTCCCGTTCCTATTATA
>CAJQZN010043825.1:0-20721 GCA_907164685.1 Colias eurytheme | reverse complement strand
ATGTATACGAATTTACGTAACCAATTATAATCCAAACAATTACAAAGCCTTTGTAATATTGTTTAAGCCTTTGTAATTCGCAAATTTAAATTGAATTCTGCATCACCAACGCAACCGCTTCTACAGCTTAGTTTACTAACTTTTAACCATTCAATTTATGTTTTTTGTACCTTTCAAAAATATATTCCTGTGAATTTATTTTATTGCACATTCCACAAAACTGCAACTTTTATTTCTGCAAAAGTTCGTCCAAAACGCCATGTTCACATCGTGTTAGTCGCAAAAACAACGTAACAAAATTATTGAAGGTTTAATCCGTTTATTTTTGCCGAATAAAAGTTAAAAGTCGTCGGTAGCGGGTATTTGCCCAACAATTACATTCACTTTGTATATTTTATTTGGGAGTGTTAAATTTTTTCATTCCAATCTCCCGTAACAATTTTCATTCTCATCCGGTTTCTGAACCGTAGGCTGATGTATCTGCTTGAATATTTCATATTCCAATGTACGGTTAGGGATATGAGATTTGGTAGATGGATTTGATGGGGAAGCAAAAAGGAATATTTTATTGAGAAAACGTAAGAAATAATTACCTTTTTGTGCTACGAGAACTGAAATGTATTTTATTTCCAAGTTCATCAATTTAGTTCTATTCTTATAATGTGAGTCAAATTATTTATGAAATAACAAGAACCTACTTAACTTTTGCTTTTGATGTACGTAAAATTATTTACCCGCTAAGCGAGTACATAACCAGCTATGTACTTACAACCGGGCATTAATTTCTTCGCAATAATACCAAGGGATTTTCAAAGCAAAACGAATGTATAGAAACGCCATTAACAGCTACTAACATGCACATCGCCGCAGGAAGTTCGCTTGAACTTCGGCCAAGTTTAACTTCTTGAGGAATGGTTCCATTATGCCACTGACTGATTTGTTATTTATTGGCCACTCGTGAGCCTCATAGAGTTAGCTCGGTTATTATGTACCTCCCTGCAGCTCTAACTTTCTTCTAAGTAAGTCGTGCTCCTGGTTTATGGATTCTGTTCAGCGCTCTCGTATTAGAATTTAAAAAGGGTATGAAGTTCTTAGTTCTTGAAACGAACGTTCCCTGGAATAAGTGAACAATCTTACTTTATTTTCCATGCATTTGTACCTATGACTTGGACTTTAGTTATGTGTAGGTACTAATAATTACTTTTAAATATTTTACTATAGTAATAAACGGATATATTTCTTTAATAACTTTTTGGTAAAATCGCATCAATCAAGGATCTGCCCCAACGCGTGATACAGTATTTATCGCCGGTGCAATATATTTCGATTCTCTTACAAATACTGCTTAACGAATATCAGTTTTCATTGGGGATATTGCTTTTGTGCAATGGACCGAAAGGATTACGGGTATTGTATTCGATTTTAATGAAATGGGAATAGTGACTTCATCACATTTTCAGATGGCTTATTCACAGATGTGGCAGTCTAATTAGCAAAGTGTTAATATATTATGCGTATTTTGCATTTTAATACCAATTATTAAAATGTATATAGATGAAGAACAATGTTCCTATTAATATGTAGAACTTACTAATTTCTTTATCGTTACCGTTAACTGTATAAAGTCGATCATTACAGTATATAAATAAATTAAAAGTTACAAAACAGATTCGATTCTCATTCATTCTAAGAAAAAAAAACATCTTTTGTCCAAAGTTTCACACGCAAATAAATAAAATTGTCACAATAGCCAAACAATTTGATTCATCAATGGATTCGCAAATAATTGTAAAATACTTTTGTTGCCAAAGGCCAACATGTCTTTTTTTTAAAATCACTGTAGACCGGTGTTATTCCTTCTTCTTATTTTCCATCTCAATAAGAAAACAATACAAAACATCTCTTTCTCTATAGACTAGTTTGTTTCACAAAAACACATAACACACACGTGCTACATTGCACCTCGCCCGATAAAAACGCATAAATAAAAACCTTTAAACCAAGAAAGGCGCCATAAACTATTCAGTGTCCTCTTAAATTACAAAAATAGCCGGCATTGTACAATTTTATTGAATTCTGCGGGATCGTTAACACGTGCCTGAATAAAACATTAACAGAGTCGGAAATCGCCGTATTATTTATTGCTCTGAAAACGAATTTTATGGCTAATAGCGGTTTTGTAGGGGCTTCAAGTGAGACATAATTTTTCCGTTTAATCGCTACATCACCAACTGTTATGGACTTGAAAAACTTAATTAACTGTGAGCCAATTTGAAGTTGAAATAGCGCTTTTATAGAACTTTTACAAAACTTACAATTGTAATGATTTATCGCTTTACATTGATATACTAAATCCTAGATGATTCAAAACGACAATAGATTAATTATTATAGTTAATCGCTTTAATGTATTATGTATGTATTTATGTTCCTAAGAAGCTTCACCAGATTATTCTTACAAAGACTAGAAGCTTACAAGGGCTCTCCAAGGGCGTCATACTAGACGCGTAGCAGTTTAATTAAATTTCTTTGATTCTTTGCTTACATGAAAGAATCGTAGAACAAAAATTCTTGGTATTTTATTATCTAGATTCGGACAGCTCGCTTTCATCTCACGTTTCGGATATTTCAAATACAATTTGCAATAGAAGATTATGCTGGATTTTTCCGTGTGTGCTTTTCGTTTGTATTTTCCGAGCGGATTTTACAGGACCTGTATCTGTAAATATCTGCATGAATATTTTGTATGGAAAGCGTCTTCAAACTATAAAATACGGATTTTTTACATGTATATGATACAAGTTAATATTTAATCTACTGTACTTTTTACAGCTAGTTAGATAACATTAGGTATCCTGAAAAAAAAATTCTTGCTATTCAGAATGTTAAAATTTTTTTACTAAAAGTATACAATGTAAGTCAATACATTCGTAACTACTTCATTTTCAATATGAAAAATTTACAAACCAATTTCCTAGAGAATTCGGAAGTTCCAAATAGAAAAGTAAAAGTAAATATGTTTTTAACAATCCAATTTTTATAGTAAACAATAAATAACCTGTTCACAAAATAGTTTTGGTCCAATAAATTCTCTAACTTCGGGAACAGATTGCTAGAAAAATTCAGATTTCGGTATTCATATTTATTAGAATTATTGGATTTTCGCCGCGAAATAGAGCAATAAGTCATAGAAAATATAGAGTATTGTAGTCGTGACCCACTTCCAATTTCTGTGCAAATCATTCTGCAATAAATGTTTGGAGTCCACAGTTTCGATAAATAAATATTTCCATAGTTTCATACAAATACCAAAAGTTGCGACTTTATGCGTAGGACTCTACGACCGAAGAAAGAATAGGTTTTTACTTATGTTTATATATGAAATGAAAAAGGATTCATATTCTTAAAAATTACGATAGTATACCTACTAAAATCATATCATTTAATTAGTTAGTTTGGCGATCATTTTGTAAAATTACTTATATTGTAAAATCTGAGTTCATTCCAGGCTAAAAATGGCTGCTAATAGTTTTATCAACTGGGCCATCTCTTTTATAATTTTCATTTAAATATTATAAAAGAAAAACGCACCTGCTCTTTACGGCGACATAATTGAAAATAGTTGATACAACCACCCGTTAATAATAATGCAGACACAGCGACGTGACATTTTAATGTTTTATGCAGAACTTTACGTGATAATGGCCGACGCTCCTTGGGGATTTGGGGTTTTTTGCTGTATATTTATTGGACGTAACGAATCCATGATTTACAAAAGGTCTTCAATCCATAATGTGGGGGTAGCAATAGGTAGGTGATTTTAAGACTAGTAAATAGTAGTACCAATTAATAGATTAATAAGGACTGTCAACCATGATGTCCATTCTTGATTTGTATCTGCAATATAGTGCTTCAACTTTTTGACAACACTTTTTGAATTATCAAGATTTCATGCCCCTCACAAACGATAATAATTGAAACATACTTTGAAGGACTGACAATCACGACAAATGAATCATTCATACAAGCAACTGTGATACAAGTGAAGATACAAGCTAATAAAACCGCGGTAATAACTATTAATCATTGTCAATTACTCCACAATGTATCAATGAACAATAACTAAGAGACCCACATCAAACGGGACATTAAATTGACGACAAGCTATACGACGTGTTACAACGTTTTTAGTGTCGACTTAACGATAAATACCACCGTTTTATTTTCATTGCTAGGTAATATTGCTCAGGTCAAGAGTAAAAATAAATAAAAAGGTGGATAGGTATATAAAAAATAAAAAGGATATTGAATTATTAGCTAATTTAACAATTTCCTTATTTGCATCAAAGGAATAAATTCCTATATAAGTAGATACAATTTAAATTAACACTGTCAGAATATTACAATGTATATTATCAAATTATTGTCTATGTGCGCCAATTAAGCATTTAAATTGAAAATATTGTTAAAATAAGATAATACATCTTTAAACATTTCATGTCATAATTCTAACCCTAACTTACGAAAACTCTTGTTACGTTAGTAGCTAATTAGCTCGAAAAAAACATTATTTACACCCACTAAACATAAATACAGCAGTTCTTACTCAATAATTACTCCCCCACATAATTAGCGGCGTAATAGGTCACAAAAAGTCGAAAAGGCCACTCTAATAGACTATAATAACTGCGCCGATTTCCACCAACTGGATAAAGAGTGATTCGAACTCAGTAAATTGTCCTAGCTACTAAATCGACTCCAATTTATTCGACGTCGCCTTTATCACGCTTTTCTGTGTTAATTGAGACATTTGCACAGAAATTACGGACTGTTATAGGGCGAATGAAAGGTCAGTGAAATGCGATAAACGCGAATAGACGGGAAAAATTGTAACTACGATGCTTCATGTAATTTTGTTGTTCAACGCTCGCTTGACATGCAAATAGCGGTTACGAACTTACACGGATCGATTTAAATATTTAAAATGCATTGGATACTGTCAATGTTTAAAATTTACTTAATTGACCCGCTTGTTCCCCGCTTTAAAATATTTCATTTTAAAGTTTTCAGCGCAATAACATCGTATCATTTGATTTTGTTTACTTTGTCGTATACTCCATAATTATTTCAATACGTACCTCGAATGTTTTTACTCAATTTAAAATTCATGTAAGGATAATATGAATACCAGAGACAATATTCGTAATGAAATTTAATCACGAACGAAAATACAAAAGAATAATTTAATAATACCTTAATTGTTATCAGTCATAAATAAGCAGAAATAATAAAAACAACAACATTAAAAACTAGGCTTTAAATGGAATAACATCTAGCTGAGATAAAGGATGGCATCTAATATTCTATCAACGCGCCACCAAGTTTAACTTTAAACACCTCAGTTGCAGTGCGATTCGATTTAAATCCGCCTAGAAATCCTATTATGTATTACAGTAAGGTGTCGAGAGCTAAGTAACCGTGGCATCTCCTTGAGACAGCAATAAATTAGACAAATCCGATTTACACGTGCGCAGGGAGGACTCGTTACAGCGTTTTGGTGATCGTGTTTGTTGAAACAAAAGACAACATTTGTCTCGCCAATTCTCAATTGTAAATTGAATTCGTCTTGAGCGTAGGATACAAAGGATACCAATTTATCTTCGGATAAATAATACGCTATTTTTATTGGATTTGTATATTTTATAAACACTTGTGGGGCGTTATTTATTAGCTACTGTAAATGTTGGTTTGGTGATTCTTTTTGACTTTATCTTTTTGCAATATTACGTGGTTTATGAATATGTTTGTGTTGGTAAATTTAAAACAATATATATATTGATACTTTTCTTAGAAAACCATTAATATTTTGTTAAGATTCTGGTATATTTTCATTGTTTAGTTCATATAAATTGTAAAATGCTGAAACATACGCATCTTACTGCACTCAATATTCTATTTGACATACCTACATCAAACAGGCAAATAACGGTTAAGGCAAAATTTATATTAAAAGCAATTTACTCCCTAGCAGTTGCTACATAAGAAAAAATATATAAAAAAGAGAAACAAAAGGGAAAGCTATGCCAAACACGTACATAGAAGTCAGTCGATTACTCCGTCACGTTCCCCGAAAAGAGAAGTTTTATTACTTCCGAGTACAGTAATTGTTATGGAGAGCCATCTCTTATTAGTCAACTTTGACCTCAGCTAACTAACACTACTCTACACTAATGAAGTCACATGTGTTTACTTCCTTATCTAATAACATTAATTCAATAGAACTGAGACTTCTTGTTTCTGCACTGTGGATAGAATTCTTCATGAAAAATATTCGAATAAGTACTTTTATTTAAATCAATGTTTACAGTTTAATAATTATTAAAACATTTAACGATACTTTTTTAGTAGTATAGAATACAGTAACTACGTAAAAAGTATATAGTAAGTACCATAGTATATAGCTAAACATCATATTTAAATTTTGATATCTATACGGAAATAAAAAACTGCCACCGTTTCTTCGTTTAAGAATATTAAATTATTCAATCAATTTTCTTGAATAATTTCCCGATGAACCTTCATTAGGAAGTGACCACTAACCTGCTTGGTGAAGGTGAAGTTATCAACTTAAAAGAAATTCAACCTTCTTGGAAATTAAAATCGGCACTCTTAATGAATGCAGCCATGAAAAATTAATTTAAAAAGTCAAGAACTTTATAGCCGACTAGTTAAATGACTTTATCCGCTCTTGTCTCGTTAAATCTTAAGAGTGCCACGATTTAACTTTTTGCCATAAAATATTGATGTATAATAATGCTGTAACTCGCTGACTATTCATTAGGTAATTTTACGATGTGAGTCACGCTTGACCCGACTTCTGATTGAGCAATTTTCTTCAACCACTCTTAAGGTGATGAATTAATTTTTCTAACATTTACGGCCCTTTTTAAACCTTCGTAATTTTTATATTATTAAAGTTGTCGTGATGAAAATTCTTGACAAGAAAGTTCAATAGTAACACAATACGTCTACCGTTTTAGAAACATGATTCCATGATATTTTCTCGATAGAAAAAAAATACAAAGTTCTCATTGTTATTTTTTTATAATCTCTGGCATCTTCAAAATAACAAACGTAAAGTTACGACTTTTTGGATATTAACTATAAAATATACAACCTATACGTCTACCGATTTAGAATTTTGAAATATGCGATGGTTTTGAAATAAACAAGAAATACTTGAAATTAGTGCGCGACCAGCCAATATAGCGAGAGCCGCCCTGTACCTTCCTACCCCGATCGCTGCACGAGTCATTCCCGCTACGGCCGTCACACGGGGAACTTGTGTCGCTCGCGCAATCGTAAAAAAGGGTGACAACACGATAAGACAAAATGAGACAAATGGGGACAATAAAGAAAATAAGAAGAAGAAACATAAAGGTTGGAGAAAAAAGAATGCTTATTGCTTACAATTGGAACAAATTAATGAAGTAAGTTGGTTTTATTTTAAATTTGATGATAATTGTATTATAGACGATGTTTGATATGTACCCCTGTTTTAAGTACATAACGAATGTGTAAGATTTTTTCATTTATAGCATAGATAATCTTTTCAGAAATCCGGAATCCAGAAGGAAAATAAACCCACTGATTGTTCACAATGTGAACCCACTCCTTCGTAAGTACCTTTATTCAGTCAAAAATGTATGTTATCAACGTTCTACTGGTTTTATCGCATGATTCCATTTTTAGCAAAAAGCAACAAAGTGCAAAGAAATAAAAAATCATGGTGAACTTAGTGGAAGTATGGCGGACGTGATATGGAACAGGAGCTCATTGGAGTAGTATTATATTTAAAAAAAATACGAAAAAATTTCAAGAATTACATTTCTTAGTAGGTGGTAGATAAGTATGTTGTATAAAGAATTTGATGTTGATATTTATTTCATTTATACTTACTACACCTGTGCGGGAAATTGCTTAGTACTAAAACAGGTTTATATTCATATTTACATAGTAATGTGAGTTTTAATTTCGAAAAATTTTGTGTAAGTATATTAAATTGAGTTCCTGGGTGATCTGGAAACACAATTGGGCCCGGAAGATGGCGCTGCAGTCACTCCTCCTAATCACATGAACCGATTTGGATGAATATTTGTGTGCACATTTCATTGTTGTGGGATGATTGGTTGATTCGTTTTCACATTAGCTAATATTATGTATTTTTGTTGTAAACTTAATTTAATGTTTATAATACATTATTATTGGTATAAATAAGCCAGTGTTCGTCTCACATTGCTGTACCTGCCTACCTACCCTACCAGGGCCTAACTTTGTTCTGGCTATTTTATTTTGATTATTTGTAATGAATAATTACAATTATAATAGAGTGCAAAAAATAAATACATGCGTCAATATATTTTGTGTTTTTTTTAAAACAATTTTTCTATTTAAAAAAATATCATTCCGACCGCGGCTTTGCCCGCTTGGAATTAGGTTATATCGTGAATCCTGTTTTATCCCACAGAAGTGTTCAGTTCGGATAAAAAGTATCCTATGTGTAAATCCAGGCAATTAGCTATATTTTATCAAAATTGGTAATGTAGTCTTGACGTGATTAAATAACAACTAACAAAAAATTATACAAATTAACATCCAAAGTTTCGCATCAGTTTTACTGTATTAGTGATATCTTCCACTCTTGACTTTGACTGAGAAGAATTAGGGTTTATAACTTCTTTCAGAAATAGTACCTTTCATTTCTGGGCATGATGTAATATCTACGTCAGCATCAAATTCTATCTAAATCAATTCAGTAGTCCGCGTTATTGATTACCATTTCATTTTTTCAGAGTAACAATATTTTTTGTTATTTTAAAGATTATTATTACCTGTATTATTTTGTAATAAAGTAAACATTACGAAATAATAATAATTATTAATAATGTCTAAGTAGTTGTTGGAAAGAAGATTATTTGTTTATAAGCAAGAAAATAAAACCAATAAATCAACAATTGAATAAATGTATAACAATATTATAACTGTATGACGACTCCATACATGTTTGTCCCGAGTCGGCCAGCGGCAGCGCGGCGAGTTTGCAAGAATGACTTCGCGCACACCCGCGTTCGCGATAGCGAGCTATTAGACTCCGCCCGCCAAGCAGTGGATTTTTTTTTGTGTATCGTCTTAACACGATAACGCGATTAAATTAACACGTACCAGGGTGCAGAACACGCTATTTATTTGTTTTCGTTTTAACTTTATTTTAAAACTGTTTCGGTAGCTGAAACATTACGAGCTGACAGGCTTACAAGTAATTGTCAGATTTTGTACTGTAATTTGCATTTTCTGGGCTGTAAAGATCTTTGTTTTACTCCAGTTTTTCCTTGTCTTTCGTTCCCTTACAGCACTGAAACCACATGAAACTGTTGATTTTGTACTGGTAACATAACATGATTGCCTTCTATTGATATTTAAACTTTATCAACATAAAGTAATATCATGCCTCCTTGAATTTAAATATTATGAATCATTTGTGTGTAAATTATTGAAAACGCCATCAAACCTAAAAAGAGCTTTCTTCTTAATTTTTTAGTATTTGATACAATGAAAAAACTTCAATCCACTACCTAGTAATGAAAAGCACACACGATCTGAATTTCCCTCGGATTTCGACAAGAATGTTAACTATCCTCTAAAGGTAAACTTTTACACGAATAGAATTCAATCACATGCACTTTGGCAAAGTATTGCGGCTATTGCCGTATCTGACGACAAACTTGCCGAATCTGCCTGCTAGCCGATTCTCTGTGGCAACGGAATTCTGAATCGAGCCTTTAGTTGGATACCGTGACATTATTAATTACGTATTCGTCAACTTTTTTGATAATTTGTGTAATAATAAGGTTTCACATATATACTAGAGTAGATAATTTTTGAAACAAAAAAAAATCGCAGTCGGATGAAACCCATTAGAAAAGGAGGGGAATATGATAAAAATGTAAGGAAAAATAAATTACGGTCAATTCGAGTTCGGGAAGCGGGAGGGGGGAGCTTTTAAGAGAAAAAAATGGTTTCTCTCGATTTCCGACAAAACTACAAGTCCTATAGAAAAAAGTTCAATGGCAAAGTTGTAGGTAATTAAAAGTTCTACAACTTTTGTATTCACAATTTTTTCACATAACCTAAAAATTTAGGTGAAAAATTCAAAAAACCAAGTTTTTGGTCTTTTATTTCTATCTACTTCAAAATTTATTTTTTTTCTACGAAATTTGGTGGAAACTTACTTTATTATGTCCCAAATACACTGTAATTTATTTGATTGAAAATATTTATTTTTTCGCCTTATTTTGAATTAATATCAAAAAAACAACCTAATTTTCAATCGAAAAGTCACCCGTCAAAATATCAGCTTTTTTCAAAAACTTGGGGTGCCTTTTATTCATTGAAATCTCTACTTTCATATGGTTTAAAAAAAAATAAACACCACCATAGTAAATGTTCTCAGGAAATGCATACAAACAGTCTGAAAATTAGCTTTTACTAAATCAGGCACACTTCTGAAATTTCAAATAAAAGGTAGCTGCACCTTTCAAACATATACTCCTAAAAGCATTGAGAAATATTCGTAACTCCATGTTTTCAATAGAGAATTGACATCAAAAGGAGGAAAATAAAAAAATCGGCTTTTAGCATTCATCCCTATAAACAATAGGGCTATGTAATGCCGGTGTATTTGCACAAAGAATTGTTTGAATTTTCGAGTGGTGTCGCGTGCTTGAAAATGTACGAAATGTAGCAATTAAGGTCTTAAACATTAATGCGTTTTATTTGGCGTCTGCCGTCACGCCGCTCTTCAGACATCTTTTGGAGGTTGTAAAAGTATGGCAAAAAGACGAGTTGTCATCCAAAGGGATGCAGATACGATCCGCCACCGTACTCTCGAGTGGCCAGTGACCCGGCGCTTTGCACTTTCCCATTTAATGAACACTGAAATTATTTAAAATACGTTTAAAAGACAGTGCAGCACTAATTTCTAATTCACTATTTAACCTATGCTTTTGAAATCGTACATATTCACACGCGTTCTTGTACAAACGCAGCATTCTAACTAACCTTTTAATATATTGAATATTCATGCGAATAAAACGAATTGAAAGGAACGATTCATCAGGTTGAAATATATCTTTTTGAAGCGCTCTTGTTACACGTCAGCGGAGCCTAAACCATCCTTTTCAGTTATAAAGAATCGTTACAGTAGATATCGGTGGGTTCCCACTGATCTTTCCGATTTTTGCCTATTTAATAATCGATTATTGCCGAAGGGTACGGCGGGATTACCATATCAAAAGAGCGCATGATCCCATGTTCAACGTCAATTTAGTAAAACATTCGCTCTGCTCAAAAGGCGCGAGGCGTAAGGCCTTTTATTACATTCGGAATTTCTTAGAAATACTCAAACATTTTCACTTTTACTCATGTTATCCTTTGTGACTGCGAGATTGTATCTTTAATGTTTCTGATAGTAGCCAATTGAAAATTTCAGTACTAACAGGCGGGGAGTGATATTATTTGCTATCGATGTTAGTAATGCGTACAGTATTTGGTATTCACAATTGTATACCTGAATAAAGAAGGCAAATATTGTACGGAGAAAAATTATTTCTTTTCCAAGATTTTTTATAGTTCGCATAAGTAGGTTTCTCGTAGGTCGCATAGAGGAACGAGAAAAATCAGCGACTAGATTTTTATAAATAGATTTAACGTAAATTGTATGTACTAAAATTACCCTTTATTTAATTCTGAATATTTTATAAAATGTATTACACATTGTTTTGATTCAACGAGTACAATAGCAACATAATCTGTCTCATTACTCGTGTCTCATTTATACAGCGTTTAACGTAACCCCATCATCTTATATATAAAATTCTCGTGTCACAATGTTAGTCTGCATACTCCTCCGAAACGGGTGGACCGATTCTCATGAAATTTTCTGTGCATATCGGGTAAGTCTGAGAATCGGCCAACATCTATTTTTCATATGTACCACGGGCGAAGCCGGGGCGGGCCGCTAGTGTAGTCTATAATAATCTCTAGAGATTAACCGTTCTGAAATAGCTAAGAGACTAGAACATCCGGGCGCGGTTAGAGCGCGGGATTAGGGAACAAAGGTACCGTTGTATGGGAAACCCTTGCGGTGGATCTTACCGCGAAGCGCGTATTAGGAACTCCTTTGAAAAACATTGTACGCTGAAATACGTTTATAATTTAGGTAAATTATTCAGAGTTTAGAATCTAATGTTTCTCTTGTAGTTGATTCCAAGATAAAATAAGTTGTAAGATATATAGCAAGTTTAATAAGAAAATATCTCTACCAGCTATTATATTTGAAAATTTCTGAATAGAATATAACGGACATGTAGACCTAGACTGTAGAGTCAATTGGTGTATTGAATCTAATTTAAAAGTATCTTTCAAAATATGAATAGATTTAAGTGTTCTAAATGAAACTGAGTCAAGGATTTTTTATTCTTACTTCGCAAAAAATTACATTCACGTTTGCATAAAAGTTTTTCAGTTTGCTCCATATCTAACTACATAACGTTACGTAACTGAATATTTAACGTTTAATAGATTTTACTTTTATAATGCAATAAAATTATACGTAGGGCATTAACAGTATAATAATATATTAATTTTGTATAAAATTTATCTATAATTTTATAGATAGTTAAATAAAAAATTTACCTACCAGTTTATTGTGCAAGCCACAGAATTTTCGGTACAGCACAAACGAGTGGTCATTTATAAAATCATTAAAGAAAAATAGACTTTAATAATAAATAATATAGATATTAAATTTGATTATGCAAACTGGAGTAAGATAAAGAATTTAACCCAAGGGCGAATAACGAGTATCGTTAGGTTTGGAACGCTTTGAACTCGCCCTACGTAATATTGTGTTCTATTAAAATTCTTTTCAAACTTTATTAATTTGTAATAGGTATTTGTTTAATAAATATGATTACATAACTTTTAAGAAATTCTGTAGGTACATTTTTCGCTTTGACTTCACTTTATAATTTAAATTTAATCCTAATATTTTTTTAAATGTATTTAAATTAACATAATATTATAAGACGTGGGGTAATTATTTTGCAAAGTTTAAAAAAAGATGAACTATAAATTAAAAACCTTAGGAGCTTTAACCGACTTATAATGTTTAGTGATCTCTTTTCGCTTTATTCAGGCTCAATAAAATACAATTTGTAAGTCTATAATAATTATAACATAAAAATAAAGAATTGTAACATTCATATCTGTGAAGGGCACAAAAAATTCAGAATATTATCAGGGGTGGCTCCCTCTCAAGTCTCAGGTAATCGACTGACAAATGTCTTAGATATTTTACCAACTTCATTTTGTGGATGCCACAGATAATGGAGAACCCTTTACTTTGTATTCTCCACGAGAAAATATTACACATATTTTTTTAGAACATGATAAAATGATTCTTTTTGTCACTGTTACTTGAGATATCTTGCAAAGTAGTCACATTTATACGTAGGTAATATTATGTATAAGAAACTACATCTTCGTTCTAAATCAAATCTATATTCGTGATTTTATTCGCATAATTTTTCTGCGCACAAAAATTCCTAGTTTATGTATTAGATTAGGTATTACCTACGCAAAATGACTTAAATAGTCTACAAAAGGAAATCTTATATATAAAATTCTCGTGTCACAATGTTAGTCTGCATACTCCTCCGAAACGGGTGGACCGATTCTCATGAAATTTTCTGTGCATATCGGATAAGTCTGAGAATCGGCCAACATCTATTTTTCATATGTACCACGGGCGAAGCCGGGGCGGGCCGCTAGTATTTTATAAAATTGTTAAAGTTATAAAGAAAATTACACATATTCTTCAATACAAGCACAATTTCCATTGCCATCAAGAAGCAATTCTCAGGTTTGATGTAATAATAGCGGCTCCATCTAAAACCCACCGTCGCTACTCAGCAGTGTGGTCCTGAATTTTTATAAAATTCCCATTTTCTTACCGCTCCGACAATAAGGTGCGAAATTAGGAGAAGAATTAGAGTTCTCAGAGCGAATCGTGCCTCGAATACATAAGCAATGGGGTGTAGGGGAGAAATATCCCCTTATATATAACTCCACTATATTATATTGGCTTATGACGCCAGTTTGTGGATATAAACGTTAGCGTAAATCAATCTAGTGAAGATTTATAACCCCTTGTGTAATAATACTAAATGTTGTTTTCTTTTGCTCCATGATATGTCTGGAAGCTTTGCCATTTTAGGTTATTTTTATTTTGTCTTGTTAGGTTTGCTGTACAATTGTGTACAAGTGTTAATATTTCTTATTTAAAAAAACGTAAATTGTCTTTTAATATTAATGGTATAATTCACCGAAAAATATTAAGTTAAGAAGCTACGTGTATGACAGAAAATATGTTTATGTAACTATTATTGGCAGGATTTAATATAAGTTTTATGAAATCGAAATCGAGGATAAGTTATTTGGGAATTTTCTGTAAATATTAGTTTAGAAAATGTCTATGCCTAAAATGTGATGACGAAGTGTCGAACAGCAACCAAATATAAAAAATAAGATAAGTTTGCTTACTACAGTTAACAATTACGAATTGCGAATAACAACATCACCTATTAAATAGAATATTATATTTTAGTTTGGCCAATCCCTATATATATAACACTATTCATTTGATTAAACCCATAACCATTTAATCTTGTTCCATCAGAAGGCGCGAATCATGACAAATCAGAAAAACCCAGAGAAAAAATGTTTTCCTTAACGTAACCCTGTGTTTACTAGCAAGTGTTTACCATCCGAGTCCCAGATGTTATTCCCCATAAGCCTCTCTTATTATAGGGATTCCGGTTATTCGCAGAACAAAGAATTTTGTCTTAGTCTTAATATTTACCGTTCTTATGTTGTACGGAAATATGAAAGGATGGATATAAAAATCTTTGATAATGTGTTTTTATGTACAAGCGGTTCACCCAGTCTTAACCCTGGCAGTGTTAAGTCTGGCTGAACTGAGTGAAAAATTTAAAAATAAAATGAGATCCTTATTATGAAGAATAAAATATTTGCAGGTTTCCCTAGGCAAATTTCTAGCAAATAATATATAGCCTACTACATCTATAATAACCGTGAGAGGATGGATGGATGTTTGTTACTCTTATACACAAAAACTGATTATTAGATCCGATATCGTATACGATTGTAAGTGATTTTTTATGAAATATACAGATGGTTAAAACTTGAAATATACTTTTAAGCTAGAAGACAATGAATGGTTCTGTCAAAAGCAACAGATTTTTTGCTAGTAATAAAATTCTATTTTTATTATGATAATGCCAATTTCCATGTATGATGTATGAAGTACAGAAGGTACAAAAAATTGAGAATATATTTTACATCCGGTCAGGTGTCGAGGAAATCCTAAGGGAAATCTAACTTTCCCGGAGGCGCAGACAGCAATCGATTCTATTCAAATTTATGACAGAGAATAACGGTTTGGGTACATCACATGGAGTTGTTAATATGCTTGGAATAATACTTTTTACATTATTCGTAATATTTATTTCTTCTATATCTCTTCAGTATACGTTATGGTTTGAATGTATGTAGGTATACTTAATTATACAAGTTCTTTATAAGTTTTGCATTCGAGTTACCTAAAAACAATTTAAAACTTAAATTTATATAATTTATAAATTTAAGTTTTAAATTGTTTTTATACGTAGTACGTACCCTTGTCCAGAAATACAAAATCTCACTCTTTATAATACTTCCATAGAATATATACGTATAATAATATTATTATATTCTACAAAAGTTCATCTCGAATAAGAATAATTGAGAAGTTGAATAAGAAACATAACGAGACATTCAACTTCTAGCAGTCGGCATACACGTGGACACGTGCGTTGATTAATGTCACTTACTAGCGTTCATTAATATAACTCGTCGTGTATTTATGAACTTTCTATTTGCTATTTATTTTTCTGAAATATTTTTATTTCAGTAGGAACACATTTTATTCATGTCTTAAGTAGGTACTTATTATGAAAATTTGATATATTTATTGTGATAAGAGATATTTTTATTGTGTTCTATTAAAATCTTAATATATGCATAACTTATTTGAATCAGATAAACTTTAAACCTTTGATAAATTTTAAAGAAGAGGAAATTTTGATAGAGTAGCGGGAGTTGAACTTGTCTTTGGCTTTCCCTTGCGATGACCTGACCTGACGATCGTAATTTTTATACTCTTCAAATAGGTATAAATTAGTAACTGTAATACAATACAAATAAGTATAAAAATAACAACAAAAAAGACTCACCCAAATTAACTAAATGATATTGGTGGTTTTATTAGCTCTATATAAATACTATACGTACCCTATCAATAGCTGTCTGCAACTGGCAGGTTCGGCGCCGACTTTTCACAAAAATTCGCGCCCTTATTTTATTGCCTCCTGTCCAAGATTAAACTTTGCTCCTTCGTTTTATAAGCTATCTTTTTAAAAAGGTATACATTTTGTTCTTGGATCAACGTCTTATTTTATCGATATATTATTTTTCTTTTTTGTTGTTTATCATTGTGTGATACATCATGTGGAATATTGCGTTGTGGGTTTTGCATGATATTTTTTCGTATAACATCGATACGTTTGTTGGGCTAATAGTGTAATAACTTAATGATTTTAATAAATACCTCTTATAGCTAGGTATTAACTCTCGACCTGCTTAAAAATATAAAATGACTCCATAAAAGTCGTAAATATGATATTTTGTATCATTAGTGTAATTGCGTTAAGAATAGAGACACTTCGATATTATAGACGAAGAGAAACGAATTGCATAATATAATGGAAATAAGGTTTTCAGTAAACAAGATTAAAACCCAAAACTAACAATGTACCAAATTATATTTCATTCCAAATATGATTTCAAGGTAAGTGAATAAACCAAGAGGTAACTAACATAAAGAAAGAAGTATGAAAGGCGAGGTGCGCAACAAATCTCCATTTTAGCGGATTAAAGCGCCTCGCTGTTTTATATAATAGAGCGGATATGAAGGTCCTGAATATTTTAAGAGGAACTTAGAGTTTTCAGGTGAAATTGCGGGCATCACTCGTTTGTAACTGAGATATTTATTGCTGTAAGTTTATTGAATTATATGAAGACGTTGTGGATATTGTTGAAGTCAATTAGTGATAAAACGCTAGAGCTTATTGAAAATGAGTGAAGATGTTTCATAAAAAGTTTAAATTTACCATGTTTCACTCATATAAACCTTTCTTATGAAATACGTTAAATTTTGTTTAAAAACTCTACATTTTCCTAATGCATTCTTATTTAAATTTCTGTAACTTGAAATAGTAACAGATAGAGAAATGTTGTAAAAAAAATGATTAAATTTTTAAGAGGCATTTGAAAATATCTGAATGTTTGCTTTAGCATTCCGTAGGTTAGACAAGTCCCTGCTACAAAACTCAGGAAAAGAATATCTTTCACTATACAACAACCATCTTTAAATTTCATCAAATCAACTAAATCATTCAGTTATTGTATAACATACTAACGGTCCGCCCCGGCTTTGCTCGTGTTACATATTTCGCAATAAAAGGTAGCCTATGTTCTTTCTCAGGGTCTTAAGATTATCTGTGCCAAATTTCATCAAAATCGGTCCAGTAGTTTATACGTGAAAACCATACATACATACATACATACAAAGCTTTCCTCTTTATAATATTAGTATAGACAAACATTAAACTACGCTCAATTTTAAACCAATATTACTTCTAATCAAAATATATATCTCCAACTTCTAAAAACACACAAAACTGCTTATTTTATTAAACATTTACACCAAGACCGCGGCAAGCTGGCAAACACAGATATTAGTTTTCTGTGTAAGCAATTTAGTAAGTGTCCCCTGTTATTTGTATGTAATGCCACCCCGACTCTGTTATAACATTGATAACACGTGGCATTTATTGAATGGTGATAAAAGCTCACTGCGGCCGCGGCGTAATAAAACCTTAAATTATTATTTTAGTTGAGATTTAGGTCATTAACCGTTTTACTTTTGTAGTGCCCTGTTTGGTGGAAGCTTGAAAGGGTTTCTAGTTTCAATTTATTATAATAATTATTATGAATCTCTTCTTTTTCATTCTATGTTGTATTTCATATTTTCGTTGATATGTTATTAAGAAATTGAATAATAAATCCGATGTAATCATTTATTTTTAAGAGCTAGAGCTAAAACGAAGGCAGCTGTTAATATATTCCTATAATAATTGTACGAAAATATTATTTATACAAAATATAATATAATATCTGATCTATCCCTGTATAAAAATCGTTAGGCACAAACATATTTCATCTCGACCACAACTAGAATATTCGGGCATAAAAGTGATCCTGTCCTATAAATAAATAAGAAAAGATCACGGTTAAGGGTGGCAAGGCTTGTTACGCTTGAGGGAGAATTTATTTTACGAACTAATTTCCCAACGATAACATCCCCTATATGCGAGACGCTTTAGGGTATGTAGGAATTTTTTTAGACAAACGGTGGTCTGTTTAATGAAAACTCCGAGCCGCAATATGCCGCGGGGGACCGCTTCACTGATTGTACGAAATTCTTCCTTATATGAATATTTTTATGTACTCCCCATATACGGACGGAACATCTGCTTAATCTGGATCTTTTTTGGTATATACTCGGGTTTTTGCTTGAAGTGACCCCTTTCTAATTTATTTTGTTGAAAATATAATAGATATGTTATGATATTTAACAATAACGACGGGTGAAAAAAAAAATTGTAACTACATATTTTTTTTAAGATTGCATTCGAAATTTTCTTATATTCTGCTAAGTGTGTGCCATATTTGTGGGATAAAAGTATGTTTAAGGATCTTAATATAAACAAATATTTGTATTCCGTTTTGAAATTAATTGATGATCTACTTGAAGATGCATGTTAATATGAAGACACAACAGCATAACATAAGAATGTGATAGTTTTTAAGACCAGTTATCCCTAAGTGCTTTCCTTTACCTTAAAACACAGTAGCAGCGATCTTAGAACATTAATAAAATATTGCATAGTATCGCGAAGGAAGCTTAATAGCGACGGAAGGTGAGCGTAGGAATTTGCAATAAGCTCCACCTTTGTCTCGGAACCGTTCCACCTCCCCTTTATTTCCCAAGTTCCTTGCATTTCATTCACTATGTACATAGGATAGCAGCAACTAAACGTTTGCACACAATTCTTATTTCATTGTAACATTTCTTCGGGGAATCGTGACAAAAGAAACACGGTTTACCTAATCTTGCCATGTTAGATATGGCGGAGTTACAACGGACAGGCCGCTTTTATCTGGAAAAGTCATGTCTAAGAATATTTGATGATAAGCGTAGGTATTCCTACAATAGAAGTCACCAGACGAATAGCTACCGTATTTATCTTGGAATTTAAAGATAGAATAATATTATTTATCGAAGTCGTCAACAAGAAATTCACAAAAAAAAATAATAATACACTAATGCAGATATTATGTAGTTTCGTATGGAAAAACCATAGTAAATCTTATAATCTTCAAATGACTTGCTCATTGCAATTTTTCCTGATAAATCACTCAAATTAATATAGCATAGAAGTATACTTATTAAAAGTATAATAAAGTGATTCAAACTCAAACAGAGGCAGTAACATGCAAATCTAAAAGTATCAAACTACCAGCGATGTCATAAAATTGCACTTCCTAAAAATAGAAACTTTGCTTAGTCATTGTACCTTTTGTCCGTCGAGGTTTGGCTGGCTCATTACTTCCAGTTCTTCACGATTCGTTAGACATGTAAAAACTTCACTCCTTCGGGATCAATATTGGGGAGTGATTTAACTTCGAACGAGCCATACCTACTAATAGAAATTGTAAAGTCAAAACTCATATTGAACTCGTCCAAAACCAGTCAACCGAAAGTTTAGATCAGTATTTAAATCTACGAAAAATATTAATGTTTATCTGAAATCGTCGAAAATCCATACGATGGAACGACTGAAAGGTTTCATTTTAATTAAAATTTTAATGAAAAGCTTTTATACGGGTCGTATTTTACATTCGTAATGGTAATAATTTAGGCAACCTTTACAAAGTTCTAGCGTCGAATAGAAAGCTTTTTTAATTTAAAAGCGGGTCAAATGCTAGTACTCGGTTGACAAGAATACAACTAAGTCTAAACGAATGTTTAAAGACTCGGTTAAAGAGAATACGAAGGGGTTTCAACCACAAAAAGAACTGAATTCTGAAGCACATATTATTAACGCTTCCTTTTTGGTCATTATTTGAAAGTTGTTAAATTTAAAAGGGCGGTCATTATATTTTATTGCTATATACGGATATAATATAAGATCTCATTCGTACAGTAACTCTGACTAGCAGCAACCCATTAAGCTGAACTTACAATATCGCTTTCCGATATAAATGGAAACATTGGTCCGTGAGGTAAATCTTTACAGGGTTTAGAAAAATAATTGGATCGGTTGAAGAGAAGCAATTACATCCGCTGAGAGCAATTTCGATTTACTCAGCAACGGTTTGGATAAACTCTACCTTAAATCGGATAACTGCTAGCCATTAA
>CAJQZN010043824.1:38119-60175 GCA_907164685.1 Colias eurytheme | reverse complement strand
ATACCTACTTAATACAATCTGAACAAAATACAGGCAAACTAATTTTAGTCATGATTATCTTGTAGATATCAGAAATAAGATAAAGCTTTGTTATATTTTTGAAATAATCATCCAGACTAACAAAATGCAAGCGCAGGTAAAAGTTACCAAGAAACAAATTAAGAAGTACCCTTAACGTTTGATTGACAGTCGATCGATACAAACAAAGCGCTACTAACCACGTTAAGACCGGCTACTCACCTACCTGCTGCAGGGGCAATATTGGGATTGCACCCTTAATTGGCTGCTTAATTGTGATGTGTGAGGCAAGCAGGCAATTGAGAACAACTGAAATTGCTCCGACCGCCGACCAACTGAGATTGTACCAATTTCGCCCCTGCGGCAGGTAGGTGAGTAGCCGGCTTAAAGGTTAAAAAAATGATACCAGGAATCGATAATTAGAATAACAAATTGTTGTGTTTATAATCAGTGATGCAATTCTGTGCATCGTCGTGATGTAAAACTTGCACGCTACACGGAAGACAGTTTAGAAAGCATTCAATTTTATTAATTGATACATCATTGTTGTAACTCGCTTTGATTCGTGTGATTGCTTTTTCAGATTATCATTTCATGCTTCATTTCTTATCGTCTAATTAAAGTACTAATTGGTAGCAAACATTGTACTTATAAAGGTTTCCTTTTATTCGCTTGATTGCAACGATTTAAAAATCAAATTTAACTGTTCAGTCTTTGTTCAGTATTCTTACCATTTGTGAGAAAATAATTTATACATGTTCTTTAAATTGAAAGTCATCAAGAGCCTTTATAAAACTGATCATAATCTCCATAAACAAAGGAGATTGAAAAAATAACACGTAGTATTTGAAACGGGTTCCGGGTTCGATTGCCGATTCAAGTGTCTGTGCCGGAACTGACCACGCCGTCTGTTATGGCTTTACGAGTGTTATTTATGTCCTTGCAATTTTTATATCAACTAACATTTCAATCAGAGTTCAATGGATTACAAAAAAAACCTTTTTTCCCAGTATGACTTGAATCTATTTTTAGCTTGAAATGAAATATATATCATTTAATCCAAAGTGATTTATTGCGATGATTATTTAAAAATATAAAATACCTTATACCTAAGGCATAATTTTATAATCAAACTAAATAAGAACCAGCCCCCATCTCAACAAGCCACTTCATTTGTAACTTCTTTAGTTTCTAAAGAACTCATTAAAACTCAACGACTCACGGGCCTTCAGCCTGGAAAGTCTTAAAGATAAATTTTGCTGTTTTGTATAACATACAAGACATCTAGTATATTCATTGTGATATTATAAGCCTATATTTCTAGAAATAGAATATAAATTTATATCCTGACGGATTTCAACCTATTAAGTAGTAGTACTTAATAAAATATAATCTAGATTCTAGACTAATCTAATAACGATTTTTTTAATGGTTGAGCAATGAGCAAGCAAAGGGCCGATGGTCCACCTGATGTTAAGTGGTCACCAACGCCAGCAACGCTGACGGTACAGGTGTAAATTGTGGGTAAATGTTAAGGCAAATTTAAAAAGTAGAATTACCTCATCAAAATAATAATAAATGTCATTCATAATATGGGAGTAAATGATAATAATATTGTAGTAATACATTTATGACCCAAATGAATAATATGTTATAAAATTGTTAGGTATAATAAATCAAAATATATCTCAAATAGTAATCATTTCATCATTCCTTTCTTGGAAAACCACAGATAGCTCAGAGGCTCAATACATTAAGATTGTTTTCAATATAATTGATTATTATATTATACACTTACCTAGTAGGTATACTGTTTTATTTAAATCTGATTTAGTGCTATGTTAAAAATTTAAATTTACAGGCATTTAAATATTAAAGGCAAAGTAAGGATTTTTATTGTCGTATTAACTTTAATTGAGCTTTACCTTTTATTGTCTGAATGAGTCAATGACCGATCGGACATGTTGTTAATGGACTCATAAACCAAATGTCACAACATTTTGTTATTACAATCGATCATATTTGTTTAAGCCGATTCGTAAGTGGGAATTTCTTGTTAATTTGTATTATATCATAGTAATTTTGCTATTACGTGTTGTTGGAAAACGTTGAATGGTATGCAGAACTGTGGAGCGCTAACCATTCGTGGGTAATGGCCGCTTAAGTGATGATTATTGATGTTTTGTGCCAACTGCCAATATGCTAACAATGTTGCAAGTTAGTAAACAAGTAGCTTTACTCTTTAAGAGCTAACATTGAAACATGATTTACAATTTGCTTTAGATAGTGCATTCTACATTCGTATCAAGGATCGCTTATTTCACAATGTCTTTATCATCTTAATCGGTAAAATATTAGCGCAAATGTTATGAATGGATAGGCCATTAAGATAAGAAATAATAATGTCGAGAGATTAAAAGTATCTTCTCAGCGTTGTTTATTAATTAAAAACACTTGATAATGCGCTTGTTACCTAATAGATGTGGGTATACCTTAATGTAACAATTTTTTATTTTGTTTTTACTGAATAATATTTTTTTTTGTTACCTAATAATTAATATTTCAGTTATAATTTATTTTTGTAATCTTGTACAATGCAGAAAAGTTTAGTGCTAAATGCCAATAATGAGAGTCGTTCTCATCGATCAATAGTAATTAATTAGAGGTTAATGTCTAGGGTAAATAGTGCGGGAACATAAAACGACAAGGCTTCACGCAGAATTCGTTTAATTAATAGAAACGTAAACAAATAGGGTCAACTCTACTGCTGGTAGAGACAATCATTAGAATGTTAGAATAGAACTTATATTATATTTAATAATATGAGTCATGATTTTTGAAAAGAAGTCGTTTATTACAACACCAAAACAAAACATACAATTATAAAATAAACAAATATAGGCACATACTTATTGGTCCTCGTAATCAAGTTCCAGTCTCCCAATCTCGCTTCCTCATATTTAGGTCCAAGATGATGCTGTTCTTCCAAAAGATAGAGCACTCTGCCTGGTACAGCTCTCGCAGAATCCCCCACACCACCGGACCATCTCACCAACACTGACTTGCGCCTTTCTTTTGCTTCTTCCACTTTTGGTAACGCGGGAAGACCTATTAACAAATGATATAATGATATTTTATTGTACTTTGAACTTATTTTATTGTAAACTTATTCATTAAATTTTTATTTTATACACTGCCATTTTTAATTATAAAGTTAAACAGACTAATCAGGCTTGACGTAAAATCCAGAAATCTGAATTCTCAATAGCTCTTGCTCTAAACAAGATTTTGAACAACATATCTCAATCTTTTTCTCGTTTCTCATGGCTGATGGACGTAGACTTTTTCTAAAGATTTAAAAGTAATTCGATTCAATTGTAATAAAACGAACACATCAAAAGAATGATCGAACAATCGAATCATTGTAATATTTTTATGGTATATGAATCCCACGATCTCACCGCAGAGAGTGTTCTATAAAAACTAGTCTATCTCTGTGTATACCTACCAACGCTAATGCATGTTGTTATACCTAAGTCACAAACTACCTTAATTAATAGCCTAGCTTCTTTATCAAAAAGCGCTGTTAAATTAAAAAAATGTTGGCTCTATCAGAAGAATTAGTCCATTGGCTTATGAACAAATTGAAGTACATAGTCAGTTCTTTATAATATGTATTAGTAAAAGCTTCTGTTGGAAATTATACCTACAGGCCGTTGCCGTTAGTTGAATAGCACCTTTAATAAAGAGGCTAAGCTATTAATAGAACAGCTACATATATTAAGTATATAAATAAATTTTCTATTTTTAGATTCATACGCAATTAGTCTATAAAACTCTGACGCAGTTTGAGAACACATAATTGGACACAAAAGTAATTAGGCATAATATGAATTACCAAATACCTAAGAGTAGTAATTAAATATAATTTTTATGATGAAGATGTTTATCTGATGCTCGAATAATAATAACACATTGTAACTTATTAAATAAAGCTGCTATTTAAATAGATTACATCTAATTTGTATATAATTATGCCTCCTTTTATAGCGATTTATCCAACGGGGAATTTCATTCAATTGTTGTTATTATTTACCACCTGAGTCAGTTATGACTTGATCAATTAAGTATTATTATTAATTAATGACCACTTAATCAATACGATCAAAATACATTCTTAGTAAAGTAGAGAATAATAGACTCACTTAAAGGAGTTCAATCATCCAAAGTTATGCTTTTGTAGGATTATTTTATAAATTTTCAAATATCATCTAGAAATCAAAAGACCATAATATACGGTTTTGCATTTGCTCTATAGCTAAAAATACCTGGCAATGTTAGCAAGTCGACAGGCTCGTTACAGACCGAGCTGCAGCCATGCTTGCAGCATCTCTGGGTGCCATCACACTGCGAGTCCTGGTTGCAGGCCTCCACACACGCGGCCTGCCACCTGGGGTTGTCGGATATTGGACAGGTGCCAGGCTTCAGCTCTTTAGCACGGCATTCTGAGCGGCACTGTTGGTGTTATAAATCAATGTAAATACAATTTGTTCCTGAAGTTGAGTTTTCTTTATATTATATGAATTCTAAATAGTTTCCGTTTTTCATAATAATGCTAATATATTAAAAATTAATATCAATGTTAAAGATATAGTCTGAGTAGGAACAATTATTTTATAAATCCTCTAATCTGATAACATTGCGTAATTTATATGGTACATGCGCTTGATACACAAACGCAGTTTTTATTGCTCTGTAATTCTTGTTATTTTTGGATAATAAAGTGCTATAAATAGACTAATTTTCATAAAAAATAACACGTAAAAGCTCTATGTTTAGAACTACAAATGCTAATGTGTAAAGTACAACTATGCGAGTAATAAAGCCGGTGTTTATGTGTACCCGTTACAATGCACATTAGAATATAGTTAGTGCAAATGAACAAGACATAATGGCTCCTTTGAAGACTGAATGACTCACGCTTAGTGTAACTGTGCCTTTAATTATCAGCTCTGGAAGAATATTTATTTATTCTTTATTCTTTATTGTACATAATATACCAAACATAAATAAGCTATTCTATAATTACAATTAAGATACAATGAAAACACACGGCACATACGTACTAAAAGGCGGCCTTATTGCTTAAAAGCAATCTCTTACTTTAATATTATGGAATTATTTTCATCGAGTGTCAATAGAAATGTTAAATTTAGGTAGATATTTTTACAAATTATACACAAATTACAGAAATTACGTTTTCGATTATATCTTCAAATAACTTTTCACCAAGCTCTACATCACATATTACTTGATTTTAAATTGGTAGAGAATATTTTTTGACATGAAAATATGAGTGTTTAGTATATGCAATCATTTATTATTATTTCAAATTATTTCCCATAAAATACAAATAATGCAATGTATTTAAAGTTTACATTTGGTTTTAAAGTCAGATTTAAGTTTAATCGTGAATCCAATTCTGTGATTATCTAAGTAAGTACAGTATCAACGTATCAACATATTTAATTGTCTCTATGCTGATCCATAAATGAGTTTCAAACTCTACATTCACTACTGCAAACTCTATATCGAGTACAGAGAACTAGTGTAGAGCAAAATTATGATATTAATTAACAGGAGCTTCCATCTACGTCGACTTGTCAAAATTCTATATCACTTCATATTTACGTCAGCACTTAATTAGCACCTAAACACACGCAAGTTGGATTTACGTACAAGAAAGCAGATTAAAAAAGCTCTATATTTGTGAAGTATGATAATATAAGTAATATGTACCTATGAGAATTATTGGAGAGTTTATTTCAATATTTTTCTAACATGAAAGCTTTTGCAAAACGATGATCATAAAACTAATATTATGTAAGTAAATAAATATTATTAATTAAAGAGAAAATTAAATTATTCCAATAATTTTTTATATAATTTATTGGAAGCCGAAACCGAAAAAAGTGTTGTTTTTGTTTGGGAAAACCACGTGCTATATAAAACACGTTTAGATTTATATTTGTAACGTAAATGGCTGAGATAAGCAACGTAAAAACCTTCGATGTTAACTATCATAGAAGATTTTTACGTTGCAAGACAGATATCATACATTTCACCGGTATATGTATTTTATAACAATAATGTATTTACATAATTGATTCTAAAAGCGCTGTTTAATATTATGAACCATTTTCTTTGATTGTTTTTCATTAGGCTTACATATTTGATATTTTGTGTTTATCGAACATATAATATCGTATTAATCGAACAAAACACATGTTCTTGTGATGTTCGATTAATAACTCTGTTAGTGAAAGTTAATGTTTGTTACCTTAGTTTTAGTCTCCTTGCTCGCGTCCAGGCAGATGAGATCGCATCTCGTCTTCGATAACGGGTCAGTTTGGAGTCTAGAATACCGCCCAGCTTTCGATAAAACCACTGGCACAAAACTAATAGCAATAAATAACAAAATGTTCATATTCATTTTGCTTTATTTCATAAACTTATAGCTTAAACGTGTAATTGTAACATCTGAAAAAAAACAAGCCAATCTAATTATAATGAAAAGTAATAAATACAGACAAATAAAATGTGATCAAGATGAAATTAGAGTGTGCTTATTAGTGATTATGGATATTTTAGGGAAGAGAATCCGACTATATTGTTTTATAATGAATTGGAACTGTTTGCGATTATTATATTTGTTTCATAAAATTGCAACATATATGATTGAGAATTGAGATTATATAATAATTGACTTAATAGTCATATTCGACACATATAATGGACATTAGGAAGAAAATTGTAGAGTATGTTTTTCTTTCGTAACAAAACTAATTTATTTTATTTGCAACTGTGGTCTTACATAATTTATAATATTAAACAAATTATATTTATATTGTTTCAAAACACTTTTAATAATAATTGTATTAAAAAAATTGTAATTAAAAATATGCAATCAAATTGCACTGCACATCCAAACAAAACTGCATCATAGTAAAAATCATATTTAAAAACCGACCACAAGATCATAAACATTCACCTCATTACATAAACACTAATTAAGTAAATCCGTATCAATGAATTGGCATGTCGGAGTCATCGACCCGTGCGTGATGCGTGTGTATGCACCGGTTGAAATGCGCGGCAACACTGAGTTGCGCGTACGCATGCCTTCGCCCGTCCCGTGCTCCGCTTCATTAATACTCATCACCGTACTTTCCTGTCTGCGACGATGACGGAAGGTTGCTTTTACTCGAACTGTTTCCTAATTAAAAAATGCACGTCTTCCTGCTACGCGGTATGTGCTAGTGCTTTGAAATTCCCTTTTTTATTCGCTTGCTGCGGCTAATGGGCTGGAAGCACAGTATACTGTTGAGGCAGTGTATTTTGTAGATCAAGCAATGGGAGTAAGAATTTTAGTAAGAATCAGTAATAATACTTTTCACTCCTGTAATAGATTTCAACTTTTATAGTTTGTGGTAGTATATTGTAAGTATACTTAATTAAAAACAGAGATCTAGAAAAAAGTCATTTAAATGGTAGTTTGTCATCACTATTTTCTAACATGCAGTTAAGCTCAATAGAGTACGATACCTGTATTCAGTTAATGATGATGCCACACGTTGATTCAGCTTTATACGCAGGTAATAACTTTAACTGGCTTTGAACAAATATCGAAGATAAGTCAGTAATGCCTGATCCTTTATTAGAAGCAATATGTTATAGAGCATATTATATGGGTACCTAGCTACATTATACATTATATTAATTCCTTCATAATCCTATGAAATTTAAATACGTTCACAACCATTGCATCAACATAACACAGTTCCCACACGAAACGTTCGACCGTTGCTCTAATTAACTGATACAATCTGGACCTTTACAAATAATCCTTTTCAAACAGAACATAAATCAGTCTCTTGTTATCGATAAACACCATCAATGCCTAACTCCTGGCTAACTATGTACCACAGAAGCTCTAATTAATCTCGAAGGGCGTCCGGCGCGGGGAAGCAATCAACCGGTCGTTGATACCTCAGCTTCATTGTCGACGATAAATCTTTACTTTTTTACTCACGAACAGAGAAAAGCAGCTAATGAGAAGCCGTTTTGTTCTGATTCGCTGAAATCCGCCGTATAAATTAATATGCGACATGTAGCCGACCCTAATTCGAGCATAACAATGCACATTTGATATGGTAGAGATTTAGAGCTTATTCCTAAGATATAGAGTTTATGTTGGATTATCACGTTTGATCTTTTTATAAGCACAATGTGCTTTTGGTCATTAGGGAATATCAATACTGATTTTAAAAGGACATTTTTTTAATGCATTAGTAGAATTATGACGACTTGAATGTTGATGTTAATGCGTTTTAGCATTTTGTAGTTATTAATAAATTCTAATCGTATATATTATGTTATCGCTTATCAATAATATCTCATGTACATCATACAACTAGATATGATTATGCAAAATGTACGCTAATATATTTGATTAAATTATTTATAAACCTCATATCTTCAATCGATAAGATTATCATTTATTTTTAAATATCAGTCTGGAAAAATTATAGCATATTACAGGTTTTTTATATAATCTAATCCAAGATGATTCACAAAATATTTTTTAGATCGGTTGGTAGGAGCGATAGAGGGCTTTATGCTTTGAAAGAGATTAATGAATCTACGATTATCTTTAGCGTTTTGGAAATACTATTTATTAAAAAAGTGAAGAAGTGACAGACGGACAGATAGAGTTCCTTTTTCATTCATCACTATATAGATTAAAACTACATACATCTGATGTCTCCATCGCTGTCTGTTCGTCCGTATGTATGCTTAAATATTTAAATTATGCAACTAATATTGATGCGGTTTTTTTAATGATAGAGTTATTGCCGAGGAAGGTTTAATTATACAATCTATTAGTTTTTAGACAAAGCAGGTGAAGCCACGGGCGGAAGCTAGTAATATTATATGGTACGGATTAATAGAGATTAATGAAAAAAAAAACAAATACAATCAAATCCTGTCTATGACTCACTTGCGTACACTTCACCTTATCTCGCGATTATTGCTCTACTTATTAATTTTTATTATTTAATCCCTTTTATGTTTTTCTATTTAAAAAGAAACTCAGTTCATGACTCACTTTTTTCTAGTCCTATCCACCCGAATGAATAAAATCATACATAGGTATCATACAGTTTCAATTCATTCTCACGCACATGAAAGTATAACACAAAGACAGACTTATTCCATCTCGTATAATATAAGTATCGAATATCAAAAGATAATAAGAAAAATAAATAATTCACTTCTTTCTACATTATCTTGATTTCAAGAAATATAGGTATTTAACTGTGCAGTTTTTTAGTTACATTTACAGGATTTTAACCTTAAAGAATCGCTCTGTTCTGATCCTAACCTAAAACAGTATTTATTGAATCATCCTAAACAGTTTTTGTGGCGCCACATGCACGACATTGTTCATGATAAATTATTAATGTAGTTTCAAATTTAACTGCACTCCAAATGTAAGTGAAAACGATCGTGTGACTCACAAGCAGTACATAAATAATGTACTTCATGTTTTATTAGGTACATGCAATATTCGATGGCTTGAATATTAACTTTTGTTTTACTTTATTCGCCAATTGAAATATCTACAGTTTTAAGGGTTTTGAGGAGCATTATATGAAATTAATCTTACTTACCTATTTCACACATACTTACACAGATTAGATTAAGTTTATTTATAACGTTTTTTATCAACATCATTAATATTCCACATTGCCAATAATTTAATCAAAGAAGCAATAAACAACAAAGGATATTCAGGAAAACAATATGTTCAAGAAAGAAAAGAACGAAAAAATAAAAAGTGAAATCTGCTAATCTGCACTAGGGAGAGATTCTATCATATCATATTATTATAGTCTGCTTAGGTATTTACAAAATGAGCAATCAGTGAACGTAGAAAATGATAGGGGCCTTCACTATTGAAAGAAATGGCTCACACTTCTTCAGTTATTTACCTTTCATCATTTGCGTTTTAAAAGTTGAACATGGAAATAATTATTAGGTTCTTGGCTTAATTCTATACCGAGTGTTTTTTTTTAATTTATTTATTTTATATGAAGTACAAAACATAATATAACATATTTAACGAGTAAGAAGGATGCTTTATATTACTATTTAGTTAAGTAGACGTGATTTTAAATATCAAAAGGAGCCGTGCAATTCATCTCTGCCCACGATTAATAAGTAGAGCCAGCTTTGAGCAGTTTATTAAAAGGTATTTGCATCCAAGAATATTAGTTTCCCTTTATTATTTTGGCGCATATTTAAAGATTAAAAGCAAAACAAACCCACATTATACTTCAAATAAACAACACCGAATAGTTTTTAAACAATTTATTTCCAATTATTTTACAGGATTTCCTATTACATTAATTATCATAATTAAACAATTAGTGTTCTTGATTTCAAGAAATATATTTAAGCGTTTCCTTATTTCATAACAACTTTTTTCTTAACTTACGCCCGAGTGCATAGTTATGCTACGAATAGGTAGATGCTATTTAAGTAAAAGATAGAACATGAAACTTACAATACAAAGTTGTTTTTTTTTTATTTTGTATAATATAAAACAATTTATGAATTACTTATCGGTATAAACAAAATATAAAGAATATTATATCTAGATAAGAAATAAGAAATAATTAAACCACTTTGGGATTATTGCGAAGGACGGGGTAAAAAGTATAAATAATACGTAGCTGGAAATTATTATACTTCGAAGAATTATAAATGTAAAAAAATATATTAAAATGTCATCATAAAAAAAATGCGTGTGGCTTTCACCTCTAAAATATTTTTGTTCATACAGGAAGTTTAATTTTCACCCCAAATAACTACAAAATATCTACATTACAACATCAAGTACTTACCTGCTTATATTATAGCAATGTAGTATGTAGATACCGATATGTTCCGCTATTAAAAAATATATTTATGTAACAATTACAATTTCTAGTAATGCATAACGTACGTATAACAAAATGTATGCAAAACAATGCATAAATGTAGTTAGGCATGATATTTAGTTCTATAAAAAACCTACAGTAATTACTGTATTTTCTTGTTTGGTTTTACGCGAGTATTTTACAAATAAAAATGATTTGTTTGACAAAAGAAAGAAAAACTTATGCCGATCGTGGTCATTGGCAGACAGCTTTTGTCAGAATATAGCTTTTACACACAATGGCTTGTACACGGGTAGTGTAAACGGTAGAGTCAACTATCATACTACTCTACCAGTTCTCAGTACTCTACCAGTTTTAGCAGAGTAACTGTCATACTACCATGGTGTTAGCCAGAGTAGAGACTCTACTAAATTTTAGCAGTCTACCAAAGGTTACATTAGTATAGGAAGTAGGATAGTTAGAACTCTACCGCTCTATTCTACCGTTTACCCGAGTACAGCGGCCATAAATAATAACATAATGAATACCTGAACCCCGTATATAATACGTTATTTTTCCCTGTAAATCTGTAAGATTCGCGTAAAATCAAACACAAAAAACAAAAACATTATAAATGTTAGCTTATTTCTTAGCAGTGGTAGCAGCTGCTGTAGTACTCCCCCCAGCGGCAGTGGTCGGAGCGGCGGTGGAAGAGTCAGCTGGTGGTGCGCTCGACCCGCTCCCTTGAGCATCTACCATCACGGAGAATGCGCCGTTTTTGTTGATTATGTCCAAAACTGTGCCTTGAGATGCCGCTGCTTAGAGAATACGTGGTGTTTAGTATTATTATTGAATATTGAGATAAATATATCCTACTAATATTATAAATGCGAAATTTTTAATGTTTGTTTCTTTGTAACTCCTTCACGCAAAAATTGCTGAACCGATTTTCATGAAATTTGGTTTACACATAGAACTTGAATTAACACAGAAGAGGTTTTATCCCGGAAATCGCATAAGAACGGGAACTATGCAAGTTTCATTTTTTTTATACGGGCCGAAGCCGCGGACTAAAAGCTAGTACACATAATTATGTACAATATCTGTCAGTGATTCTGAATGCTAAAAAACTACACTCTTGACTTTATTGCTTTACGCCCACTCCATATTCAACTGATCAATATTTGATATGTTTTGAATACAGCCTTCTTATATATTCATGTATTGACTTATCTACAGTCCCTACAAAATATACTACTATGCTCTAACACGCCTGGCTAAGTAGGTAAATAAGTTAGACAAAAACAACAAGTTATAAAATATAATATTCCGTGGCTATTCCAACATCATATTCAAAAAATGTTTGTTAATCTTTTGTGGCCAAAAATATTTTTAAATTTAATTGAACATTACTATGTTTATGTAGGTACTGTGCTATTTTAAGAAACGTGTAACTAATATGATTCACTTGTTATATAATCAGTTTTTACATTACTTACGAATCTTTATATTGATTTGTTGATCAGGTGCTATCGAAGTAGAGGTAGTTTTTGTCTGTTTGTCTGAGTCTTCGGAAGAGCTGCACCCATCACAGAAGTCGTAGTCTGAATCATCGTCACACAGAAAGTCGCAGAACAGGGACTCGAATATAGGCTAAAATATTATTATATTGATTAATTTATTAATTGAAAACAAAAAAAAATACTCAAAATATTATGTGGCACGATGTGTGGTTTGCTATGTTAGGTTGTAAAATATGTATATTGCATTTTTTGTAAATCTGAAAAATGTCACAAATTTTTACTAATTTAATTGCACATTTTAGTAGTTACACTTTTAGTATATACACTTTTTAAACTTTTTATAACAAAAAAATGAGAAAAGCGTCTTTCTTTTCAGGTTAAGCTACGCGTGTGTTAATACATAATTAACAGAAAGTAAATTGAGTAAGAATACCGATAAGGTACAAAAATAAACGAAGAGCCTTTGGCCGTTATCACTTTAATCTCATTTTAATTAGGTACCAAGGCTTTTAAAGGAAAATATAGCCGCCTTTTTCTTTTGCACCAACTGGTCTGCGCTATCTACACAACAAGGAAGATAATTATAATTTTTATAACTTAATATTTTACGTAGGTACAATGCGTTTTGTTTGTTCTTTTTATTATTAAATTAGAACCTAACTCATATTTTCCTACTTATATGCACATATCAATCGTAATTCCTTTAATTTCAATTTATATTCAAAAGGAGTTTAGTCTTGTCCCGGTCAAGTCAGCGCACTTTATTGTTGAAGTCTTCGCAAATACATTTATTATACACATCGCCGTAATCTAGGCCAGTACTAGGAAGAAATATTAATAATGTGAATTATTATGATTGAAAGAAATATTTTCTTGAAAATATATAAATCGGTTAAACGCTTTCAAATTTTCGAACTAGGCCCCTAAATCTTAAAGAACATTCGGTAAATACAACATTAAAGATATCTGAAATTGTATTGTACCTTCATTAAAGATGTTAAAGTCAACGTTTTCACCGTTCATGAAAAAATTGAATACAGTTATTACTTACTTGCGCAACAATATGTTGTAATTCCACTAAAATGATAAAGGTGAACACGCACGACTTCACCACACCCATGTTTCTGGAAGTTTTCACAAAAAATTCTCAAGCAGTTTCCTTACATACTACTTAATGAGACTTTGCGCAATCTGCCTGAAACGATTTAACCTAGAGGTGCTCTGTCAAAGATTATGCTGTACTTAGAAATAAACATTTTAATTTACAGATCTTTACGCAGTTGTTTCACTAATTTTACCAGAGAAGTAGCACCGTGAATTATATTTTCTGGAACTCTTCTTGTTTATAATGTCATTACTGTATATGGATTAAAATATTGTCTGAAAAAAAAAAGAAAATTGTCTTAACTTACGCTGGTATAGGTTCCATTAGATGCGTAATTATATTGGCAATTATTTTGTGTAAAATCGAATAAATGTAAATATAAAAAATAAAAATAATTAAACATTTTTATTGATTGTACGACTTTTCTAGCTTTTTATGATTTCTTATATTATAATGAAGGTATGTGTGATATTCAATTACATAATATTATTAAACAGTTATTAACTAAACTCCCGAAACCACAGTGCCGTGTCTGTCGACTACTCTTTGCCACAACAAAATCGTTAAAATAATAAGTGTAACAATTACCTCTGTTATACGCTAACGATATTTTCAAAGCATAAAGAACTATTTAGACACGGTCAAGTCCTGAATGTCATAGCGAACGTGTTTATACAGAGGTGCGTGCCTACATATTGTCTGCAGAATAGAAATACATCTGCGGCATACTAATTACAAGTTATATTGTTCAAGCGCTATCAGTACTTGGTTTTCCACTTGTTTAATATAGTCGTAACTCAACCGATAATAGCGATAACTAAGGTTATAGCGGGATATTCCTAGATTTTCGTGAGATTAATTTGAGGCGGTTAATCTTAAAGAGAATTTGGTCCTCTCTACATATTTTATAAAAGCCGGTATTCTCCATATTATATAAAAAAAGGCCTATATTTCTCGGTAAAGACGTAGCTTTCTCATGTTAATCTTTGAAGTAGTTTTTGGTGTAAATTGCTACAAATAAACAAAAAAAAATATTAATATAGTTTATGACTTTTGTTTATAAATATATTTATGATTTAAGCGACATTACTTCACCGACGTCACCATTTAAATTATAAATAAAATAAAATAAAAATAAAAATAACACGCGCCTGTGATTTCAGAATACACGTGGAAAATAAAAACATCGATTCAATTGTAGAGTTTATTAACAAAACATACCTACTCATATAATTATGTAATCACATGGTTTATAAAAAAACTTTAAAACATTATAAAATAGGCTCAGACAGATAGATACATAATATTATATTAGACACTGATATTTATAAATAAAAATAACATGGAAAAGAGGCTGCATAAAATAAGATACCGTGAAATTTTTTGAATGCAATATACTTCTGAAAATATATAATTATTTATACATAAATTAGTTTCCAAAGGCGAGTTTGTAGCTGACATCGGTTGGTCGTTTCGGAATCTTGCTGTCCACCTCCACCAGGATTGGAGAATCATCAGGTCGGGCTGGTTTTGAGGAGCAGCTCTTGTGTGAGATTGGGAACACGTAATTAATGTCCACGTCGTATCTATAAATATGTTTTTAGTTTACTGTAATTGTTCATTTTAAAGAGATATGAAAAAAATTCAAAAAAATTAAATTTGAAAGTAAATAATTTACAATGATAAAATTAATTTAAATAATTATAGTAGTGAGTTTGTGTACCAAACAACTGTTTTTATACGTATGCTCTATCTCCACCATTCGATTTTTTTTTTAATTATTGCCTAGTAGGCTTATCAAAAAAAATTATATCGGCTTGGAAGAAAATTCGAAAATTATTGACATTACCTATTCGATGCGATATACAATTCGTTTTAATATTAATATACTCTACCTTGGCAGTTTATCCCGTAAGTACGCCATCACGTTTTTCGGCAGTCCCGTGGTCCTGGACAGCACGAACGCTGTCAAGTACCTGGCGCCTTCTCTTTGTTCAGCACAATGCAATAGCAGTGCCCACGTTTTGTACTCTGTGTCTAACACGTAGGTGTTGTAAATGCCGTCATCTGTAACAATAATAATTGCAAAAATTGTTAATTAGCTAGGACCTCTTTAAATGAAAAAGTTATGGAATAGCGATATGAAATGAGTACCTAGTGATATAAAACAAAAGATACTACTTATTACATGTAAGAAAGCCTTTGAACAAACTCAGGTTTTTGTTGGTGATTAATTTTCACATATTTGTAGCCTTGGTAATATATGGCCTCTTTATTATTTACTTAATATTAGTTTCATTTTATCTAATAACTTTTATTTATTAGCATTCCAAACCTTCCTATAGGTACCTTGAACCAAAACACTGCCTTTCAAACATAATACCAAATAAATAGTCAACTGAGTGACAGCATAATATGTAATATGAAGGCTTACACGTCTGTTCGGAGTGAGTCCAGTGTGCGGGCTCATTGAGATCGATCCTCCACGTGATGTTCCCATACAGGTTCTCGCCTATAGGGTCGTCTGCAAAGCGGTAGGTGAAGTTCATTGTGACGCCCGGAGTCCATTCTATTGTCCCGTCTGAAAGAGGTATTGTGAATTGCGTTGCGTATCAAATGGTCGTAACTCGTAATATGTAGTACATTTCAAGATATTTGACAAAATTTAAGCATATTTATTACAGTACAAATAAATAAATAAATATTATAGGACATTATTACACAAATCGACCTAGTCCCACAGTAAGCTCAATTAAGGCTTGTGTTGTGGTTACTAGGCGACGATAAATATAATATTTAATAAATACATATATAGATAATAACACCCAGACCCAAGAACAAATAATTGAGTTCATCACACAAATATTTGCCCTGACCGGGGATCGAACCCGGGACCGTCAGCTCAGTAGGCAGTTACTTTACCACTGCGCCAACCGTGTCGTCACGTGCAGTAGAGTAGAGCAAACGCTCGTACAGTAGAGCAATGTAGAGCCAAGCATTTACTTGTTATTATTAGTATATTGATGTAACTTTTTACGACGAGCTACATTCCTGCTAATAAAGATAACTTCACTAAACAATTTACTCATCTTTGTTCAATATATAGAAATGTAAATAATGCCTTTATTTGAAGAATTTGATTTAAAAAAATTCTCATTTGTTTTATAATGGCAAAAATTCCTTAAAAGTTAAGGAAGAATCGATCAGTAGAAATTAATACTCTAATTGAAAATTACCTTCAGCTTGAACATGGTCTTCCGCGTTAAAAACAGCGCGCATGCAACTGTACGACAACGCTTCCTCAGCACTCGCGTAATATTCCACCACAAACCAATCGCCTAACATCTGTAAAAAACAATAATTTTAATGAGGTTATAATAATATGTACCTATAATACCAAGATACTTTTTACTCATCATGAAGATTGTAGTGAAGAAGCTATCATACTAAGCTTCATATTTTTCTTTAAACTTCAATAATTATAGAACTAGTGTTAAAAAACATATTAAATCAACTCTTTCATTAAAACTAATGGACAAAAGATAAGCAGGGCTCTATTATGGTGGTATTTAAAATAAATATTTTTAATATATTTAAAATTATATATATGTAAAAGCTATTGCCTGGATGTTTGAGATTGAATCGTTAAGAAACGCAAACTGATCAAATGAATAGCAGGTTTGTCTTAAGAAATGATTGCTATTAGTTTATGTTCAGGCGTATTATATTTACTTTGTTGGCTCAACAATAATAATATTAAGAATAAAAAAACAAGATTTAAAACAAAAAATCCGATATACATTTATTACAGTTTCCATTGATAAAAGTTAATTCATTATATCTATTCGTCGTTGTTATAATTATCTTTTCTTTCATTAATTTTATGCGGAAGTCGATCTCCGAATTGTTCCAAATAAATAATTCATCAAAATGAATAAAATAACATCCCATAAAATACTGCTGCATAATGACAAATAGATATCATTATTCTCATGCAAATAAAGTGAACATTTAATGCAAGTAGCGATCTCTCTTTTGGCTGATCCTTTTAAACAATAACGGAGGCTTATTCATAATAATATTTAGCATAACAATAGTTGTATGTTTAGCCGGTTGACATCTCAATGTAGCTATTAGCATGGATTATACAACGATATACTTATTACAGTCGTTAAGAAAGCTTACGTTAATCCTTTAAGTGGAGCTGTAAGCCGTTTCACTTTCTATTTTATGGATGATTACATTAGATGTTATCAAGAGATTATTCGTTCGGATACACGTGGGTTAGCAGCTATTCATTTAAACGTGATCATTTATTATTATACTTTCAGTTTTATTATACACTTAGTTATTATAAAAATGTTTACTTTCGAGTTTATGATGGCGAAGCTTTCGATATTTACGGAGCATATGTGATTGTAATAGTTTCTGTTGTCTTCATGTTTTTTCAATCTTCTTTAATTATTTATTTGCAGAAACAAGAATCAAGTTATCGCCGGCACTTTTAGAAACATTGTAAACATTGTAAAGAGCACGGAATTATCTTCGAATGTTTATTATTATTTGGCGAAGTACAATGTTGCTACATAGAACTTCGGTTATAAATCACTGTAGCTTTTATACATATTTGCCTACATTCTTCATAGCTTCAGACCTAATTTTCACACGGATATAAATAATAACTTCGATAAACAAATGCATATCAAACACAAATTAGTGAAACAAGTTCGTGAGATATGCAAATGCTAACCGTTAGATTGCTTATTATTCCATCTAAACGTCGAAACATCAGCAACCGTGTCAATCTGTCCTTTACTATTGACCTACATAAGCTGTTATTCCTGTCCTGGCAACCCAATTTTACCCCTCAATGAGATTATATGCCGTCAGCTAGATAAGGCACACTTTAATGAGCTGTGGGCTTCTGCCCTGCACAGCTCATTAAAGTGATAAAATGACAGCGGGGTAAACATGATTGGAGCGAAGCTATTCTTTTAGTACAATCATAGTTGATATGAGGCTTAATGTTCAGTAAACAAGTGGATGTGGATCCTGATACAAATTGAATCACAATAAAACAATGCATTTGCTATTTTCTTTAATAAAAGTATGTAATAAATATAAAATGACTATCATGAGCTTTTAAGTAGGCAATGTGAAAACATTACATTTTGCAGCAGGTGCCTACCCCGTGATGATGACTATATCAAAAATTTAAATTTCCTAGCAGATGTCTAGCTCTACCTGTTTCAATTTAAAACAATAGCGACTATCCGAGAGATATTTTCCCATTGTCACGCACAATGCATCTCATTAAAAATTTGGTTAAGCTATAAATATAGTCAGTTATATTTTTATTAGGTATGTGAATATTTTCAACTCTTAAATTATAACTGTCAAGTATATAAACTATGCGAATATGACTGAAATAAATTAAAATGCAAGAAAATGCATATTAATTCAATTTACAATCTTGATAATAATTAACTACATTATGTATCTGAGTTCACATTTCGATAATAAAACTAGGTTACCAATTTAGGCTTTATAAAATCTAATCTCCAACTCTTATAAAATTTGTGACGAGCGCAATTAAAAGATATCATCACAAAATAAAGTTGAAAATTAGATTAATAAAACCCGGCCTAAACGTAAACATGTTTCAAGTATGTAATTAATTAACTTTCTCGATCCAAATAAAGAAGATTTTAGGCTTTAAAATTTTAAAATTTTATGACCTACCATCGTAAATTTGAGGAATAGCAGGATTTTATTTATTTATTACTCTTTATGATTTTTTTCTGAAAGAGCCTTAAACTAAACTACGTATGTGTACAGAAAACCTTATATTTCTAAAACCTTGCAATATTACATACATTTTCCAATCAAAACTGTCAACCAATTCTTTCAGTTTATGTAAAAAGGTAAAGGGGCACTTAGGGCTAGTAACAGCTAATGAATACCAAATAATATTAACATAATATAACTTCAAACTCGTTGTATGATGCTTTCACGTATAAGATTAAGTACTTATTGATAAATGAGAAAAGATAGACCTTAATAATACTCACATATTTTTGTATGCAAAAGTACGTAACAATAGCCGGGTCATTAAATGTATGTAGCAAATAATGGTGGAAAATAAACGATTTATTTATTGAAATGAATATTACGTTTGCGTGAACTGTTATCGAACATGCGTCCGGCGCCCACGCAGCACAATGCTTCCACACGCTAACATGTTAGTAAAATACATTTTATCATGTTTAGTTCTATTCATTTAAAAAAATGCAGAAAACTTTTCAATTTCGATATTCTTCTACCCACACAGTAGAATAAGTAAAAGTTTGAGATTGGTCAAAGACATTATTTCAAAGCTCCACTAGCCGCAAAAGTTGGATTTTTCCCTTTATCCGGTTAGTTCAATAATTTATACTTTAATTGCTGATTATATCACAGATAGATAGTTCTTAAAACAGAGATGTTACAGATATATTATACGTTATATGTATAATAGTGGAAAGATCTCACATAGTAAACGTTACAAAATAAAGTAAAGCATGCGCAATCTGCATTAAAGCTTTGTAAGTTTTTGAATTAAGCTACACTTACTTGAGATAAATCAAAATGTGGAGCAGCGCGGACTTCAGGACATTTCCTTTTATCCACAATCCTAGCAAAGGTCACATTAACAAGAACAAGCATAAAACAGAAAATTAAATATTTCACCATCTTGCTTACTTCTATATCACTTGTAAAACTTTTAATATTTTATGAATTCTGTTTTAAAACGTATTATTCATTCGGTAGGCAGTGTTGAACTAACAAAAGGGAATTCTTATCATATTGTATGGAACATTAGTTAATGTTGCCTGGACGCGCTCGGAATCCCATTATCAGGTGCTGTGACTCATATTTTATTTGTATAGATTTTTGTGACTTGTTTTAAATGTCGTTGATCATAGTGAACGCTTTCTAATACATATTTTCCATTATACAGTTAATTTTGTTTGGAATTTTATCTGCCTATTATCTAAATACCTAAATCAATTAATAATTTGTTAAACTTTGAAGTCGGTTCAATATATTTGCCATCTATTCACATTTTAAAACAAGCATTCGCTTTGAGATACTCAAATATTTTGTATATAGAAGAAAAAGGGATTAGGTATTCATAGTTTGTCGAAAATATGAACTTATTACAAAATAAATTACGTTTTACGAGGACAAACAAATATTTTGTATACACACCGTAAAAGCAATGTACATAGATAGCTACATATCAATTTCAATAAACTCAATACCGCCAAAATAAACGAAATTGTATCTGATGAGACGAGTTTCTTGTTTTAGTTATTGTTTACATAATATTTCAATAATTACAAATTGTTATCAATTTAAGCCCAAAAATGTTCAAACTTCGTATTATTCACAGCTTTTTCTGATAAACTTCAGTTATCAGTTAGTGTAAACTCATTAATTATGGCATAACCCGTTATCATTAAGTTTTATGGGCTTCATGTGTGATTACTGTGTTAACGCTTAAAATAATTTTGTAATTAAAATTAAGAATGCTACTGATACAGTTTTATGGGGAGAAAGTTTATTTTTTGACATAATTGATGGCAGGAATGACACACTAAAGTAATAACGCTATAAAGTTATATGTTATTTTTCTGTTCATAGGAAAACAAAGACATAATATTATAGTTTGTATTCTTTATAAAATGCAAACAGCTAATGAGGCTCTACCTTCTTGTTAATGATTAATTACTCTCGTATTCGTTTGCACCTTTGTAGTAACTATGTCTCTGTGTCGAAGTTTCAATATTGGTTTAGAATAATTATTGGTCTGTAATATAACTACCGGTAACCTATTAAAAACTCGAATTTCTATTACCCGAATATTAAAACCCCGAAAACGGTTGTTAGAACTTTTAAAAGACAGATGTAATGAATGACAAATTTTTAAAATTCCTTTTTTAATTTCCCAGATGAATCAATTTTCAGATGCACCAAAACCAGATTTTTAAAAAGTATTTTTTTGTTTCCCGTATTTTCATAATACAGATCTCATTATACCAGATTCTCAGAATACTTTTTTTTGTTTCCCATCGTACCATTTTCCAAATAAACTATTGCCAAATTTTCATAATCTTTTTATTTGGTTCCCATATAATCGTATAACAGATAAACTATTGCCAGATTTTCATAATCTTTTTATTTGATTTCCATACAATCGTGATTATACCTTTACTATCGACTGAAAATAAACATGTCAGTAAGTAAATTTATTGTTTTACTTGTCCATTACAGAAAGGTTTAAGTGTCAAATTCGACTCAGTAGGTTAGGTTAGGTTTGAACTGTGACCCCCGATGCACGAGCCGAGCGAGCGAAGCGAGCGTGCCGCGGCAGCGGCCGGCG
>CAJQZN010043824.1:0-38109 GCA_907164685.1 Colias eurytheme | reverse complement strand
GCCAGAACCGACTCGCTATTGTTTTACTTGCCCATTACAGAAAGGTTAAAGTGTTAAAATCTATTCAGTAGGTTAGGTTAGGTTCGTGCTGCGACCCCCTGGAAGGATTTCGTTTCGCTGGAGATCGTTTATTTGAATTTAAAAAATCTGGACATTGTTTGTCTGGATATCAATCAACTGTATTTCAAAAATTTGTGTTTTAAAAATCTGGCTTTCGTGCATATGGATTACGGTCATCTGGATTTTGTGCATTTAGATTTCGTATGTCTGGAACTCATTCGTCTGGATTGTAAAACGTCGTACAAATAAAGAAATGGGCAAATGAAATTCGGAGTTGCCATTATATGGCAAACAAAACTTCGAAATTTTAAAATTCGGGGTTATGAAAAAATGTCCAAACGTTTTCTGGATTATGATATTCGGAATATTAAAATTCGAGATTAAGATAGGTAACCATAACTACCATATCATTCGTATTACAATTTTCAAAGTAAATATTTATCATTTAGTTATAATGAATGAATGAAAATTAATGTCGATTATAACATACCGCACATTAAAACAAAATTAAAAGGAATTGAAGACGTCTCGTTTTCATATTACCTTATATTTTGTTAGAAATGGCAAACATAAAATCAGTGATTGCTGCAAACACTGCAAATTAGCAAATAGCACTTAATTTCACGTATAGAAAACGTTGGTGGCGATGCTTCAAGTCCATATTTATTTGAGCTACATAAGCACAGGTGTGATCGTAGACTGGTTTGTCAGTATTAGCAAAATTTGTGTCATTACAACTAGTTTTATATAACCTACTTTTATATAAAACATATTTTTTGTGAGCGGCCGACGAGCAAAGTTCACGAGTACAACTTCTTTATATTGTGTTTTCCTGTAGCATATAATAATTATTAAGGATGAAAATCCACCATCAATTGATTTTAAATACCAAAAAAGTAATGAAAGATTTAATGTGTAGGATACAGCAACTTCTTCAAGATAAAATGCACTTATCTGAACTAAGATACCATAGATGACCAAGAATCTAAGTACCTAAGTAGATTAACGTAAAGGGTACCTGTGGTTTTTATTTCTTCTGCCCGGACGAAGTAGTCTGAACGGCTATGTTTCAACATTGTACAGACACCAACCATAAATATAAATATTAGTGATGTCATTCTTACATTGTTAGATATTGGTATTGTCATCACGTCTTCTGAGTAATAGTTTTTATCCGAGCTCTTTGATACTTAATGTTAACATTAAACTATCAGACACTAGATATGCATATCTACCTATAGTCTAAACCCAGATAATATTATATTAAAACGTAAACATATACGTGAAATATATAACGACATAATGCGACCATATAAAAATGTCGTCTTCCCGATTCCTTTCTATTTCAAGTGTCAAAATTTCGTCGTAAGAATGCAGTTATCAGATGGTCGGTTACCGACGCGAGCGCGGAAAGTGTTTTTACTTTTGCCGGTTGGTTCGCGTTTTCACCCATTCCGTGTTATCTCGAAGCGGTCAGGGGAACGTCTTTATAATTCAAGACAGTGCGTTACTGCGTGTACTACAGCATGTAGTTCGTAGACTCGACCGAATATATTTATTTGGAAAGCTTTTTTATATTTGGAAATCCTTTGTATATAGGTACCGGAAAAAGGTCAGTCCATATCTCATCGAAATATTTGAAGCACATTAAAACCTTTATGAATTGTTAAAACACTCATCTTTAATAAATTGCATTTCAATTTCTTCTAACTTATAAGAAACTGTTAAGGTACCTAATTGTTTGTGTAATATGATTATACAAATTGCAGGCGCTATGGAAAAGACTCTATCGAAGGCTCCATCTTAATCTGCTTCTCATAGTATATAGATATAGAATGTAAAATACTTAATTTCATTGCATTGAAATTAAAAAAAACACATACACCTAATTATTGCTCTTAAACTTAGTAAAGATAAATACTTCAATCAAATAGAATGGAAATATTAAACAGATATATCCACAGTTGTGTCTTCTATTAACAACCTATTATACTAGAGACTCGCTCCAGGCAACATTTATGGTATTTAAAAATAATGATATAAAATTATCGTCTCGATAACAACCTACATCTGTCAATTTATAATGTGTAAAATTATATGTGTGTATTAAAAGACATGATTTTGTGGTTAACATGGGAAATTTTATAGTTATTACATTGACAAGCGATCATTCTTCTAATAGACACGCATTATATTTAATTCTAATCACATACTTAATAATACGTATTATGCGAAGAAAATTGATATCCAACATTCCTCTTACAAGGAGTGCTTATATATTTAATCATTAAATTATATGTCAGCTTTCCACCACCTGTAAGTCTATTAGATAAGGCATGTTACATTATTAGGTACCTATGTCTAGCAATGAGGTTATAAGAGTTATCTTAAAATTTATTAGAACCTTAGAGGGGTTAAAGTTGCACAAATCGTGTATTATTTTAATTGCTTTTACAAGTAACTACTCTACCAAGAGATCTCAATAATCGTGGCCATTTTTTTAGATAAGTATAACACTTGCCAATTTAAACATTTGTAGAGCCTTGTAGAGAATAATATATTATTCCAAAGTTACTTGTCTACAACTTCATACACTCTGCAAACAGAATCAGTTGCGAATCTAAATTAGTTTGTGCCGTAGGAATCACAATCGATGCGTTTTTGTGGCAAACCTATAGTAAACAGAGCACGTACAGTCTGCGCTTTCCTAGCATTCCTCTAACTACAAATTATACAAACACTGGGTTAAATTGTGTTTGCTTTTAGTTTTACTACTTTGTGAATTTTCACAAGAAATTGTATGCCAGTTAGATTATGAGCTACACATTTGACCTTCGAGCTTATAGTTTGCCAAAGCGTAGCTTTTTCGAAAATTATCACAAATTTTAATAAAAAAAAATGGCAGCGATGAAAGAAGTATTAAATGAAGATATCGTACACTTAAAATGTATGTTCGCCAATAAATATTTTATAGCCCATAAAATGTATCTCTCAACCGAATAATGAGAGCTTTTCCATGTCTTTTACGTTGATTAACTATTTCAAAGATATTGTGACCTCAAGAATTTTAATATAATGGTTGTCACCAGGGGTTTATGAAAATCAATTACTCAATTAAAAATCAATAATAATGAAGTTTCTGTTTAATAGGATAAGTATTTAATTAAAACTTTTTAAACATATTATAAATCCATTCACTGTTCCAGCAAGCTGCATTCAATTACTTAATGATCCTGTTTATATCATGAATATAAATAAACTTAATTATTCAAATGACAGCAATTATTATTATTAATTAATTACCTAAATGAATTTATAATTTATTATCATTATTCTTATAACATATTTTTATACACATTAAAATAAGTTATTTATTTATTCATGTTAATAACAATGTTTTTTAATATACAAATATTTAATGTTTGTAGTCAAATAATAATATTAATATGAAACTAACCGTGAACGGAAATAACCTTGACTAAATAATTTAGACCTATTGATGTGTGTCAACGGGTTAAATGAGAGAAATTGTATTTAAATAAGCTTTGACACATCCATTATGTATACCGTATAATGTAACTACAACAAGTTTGGGTAAAAATAGAAGAACGAATTTAGCATTCTTACACGCAAACATTGAAAAGTGTGAGAATCGGTAATTAGCTTTGGAATCTTTGGAAGCTTGACTATTGGAAGCTCTTGAATAATTAAACAGATATATGAAGAAATTGAATATAATTTTTTTCGTGGTAATTGCCAAAATTCAAGACTATAATATGCACGATTGAAACGTTCATTGTTTCAATATTTTACTTCGTTTAAAGTTCTATTTTAAAACATCTATCTACATAGCTTTATTATGTACTTCTTACTAACGTTCGCAGTAATATTTTAGTGTGCTATAACTTAGATGTTTCAGTTTTGTCACGTATGAAGTATTCACTTATATTTCATGTGTTATACATAAAAGTATTAGAGTAATAAATACGTAGATTATATTTATTGCTTCCGCGGCCCTCACACAGGCTGATAAACTTTTACTTTAGAGAAATTACTTTTCAATACCATTATGAATGTTCTTGATAGTAAATCAAAATAATTACATGTGCCCAAATGTTTGGAGCGAACTAAAAGTTTAGACGAGATTTTTTTAGAGAAAGTAAATCATTTATCGAGTATGGCTATTACAGACCGGTCGTGTTACAGAATGGCTTAACTATTTTCTATGTAACGTCATCAATTTGATTATTATAGCGTTAATATTCGCGCATACTCTCTCCTATTACATTTAGATGATTCTTAATCGAAATAACACTAACGATTGTAGATTGTTTTGTAATTTATAGTTTTGTTCGTGTTAATTATGTAAATCTAGAATCAATAAGATATACTAATTTGATTCCCTAATTGAGGATGCATTTTTAATCAACAGACGACGATCAAAATGATGAGATTTTATTTCGAAATAGGAAATTAATATCTTTTTAAGAGTTCTGATTTGGATACAAGTTACATCACACTAACCTTATAATATTCAGCTACCTTTTATATATCTATATGATTATTGTCGAACATACATTATATTATATATACACGTTCAACCTACACAGCAGATAAAAGGCCAACATTTCGACTCAAATATGAACGTATCAAGCTGAATTCTATACTACCGAATTCACACTCAAAATATTGATATTCAGGTGTTAAACACGCGTGCACTTACAACCTAAATAAAATAAAATTTGATCCACGACAATCCGGAATGCTAATCGGTGAGAACGCAGCGCGAATGGTTAAATACGGTTAAATAAATAAAATTGTGTTGGAGTAAAAATGTGTGTCAGTGTGTTGTGCTCCGTGTGTGTCCGGCTGAGGCTAGGGCTTGCTGGTAGGTACTTGCAATTATTATGTTGAAGGCTAGGAAGAGATAAAGAGATGACATAAAATTCGATGATATTATGTGACGCGCTAACACGAATTTAGGCACGTTGTCTGCAGTTGGAACAATTAGGGGATGATGATGATTATTATGTGTGAAAAAAATAAATGAAATGAAAACTCCTTATACATTTTATATTCATTAATACGTATTTCGTACATATATTTGTTGCTCAATATGTTTTTTAGCATTTTCTGCCTCCTGGAGTATCTTTCTAACTAAAAAGAGATCCGTCTTTTCCTTCCATAAGAGGACACGGGATAACAATTAATATTGCTATGCTTGTAATGAGGTTTTGGAACAAATTAATGGAAAGGTGATAAATGGTTAGTGTTATAGTAGAGCGAATGTGATGTGACTTTTGTTCCTGAATTAAATTAAGTTTAGTCTAGTACCTACTAGTGGGGACCTGAAAGTTATAAATTGTCTATTAATAGGAACAGTGTAACATAAATGATCATAAATCTAACCTGATCGTAGAAGAAAAATGGCTGGTATCTCGAACTGAAATGTGTTGTTGGAAAACTCTGGAAACTAAAGAGATGTATTCTCTTCTCAAACTACCTGAAATGTTTTTATCGACATCATTTTGCTTTTGAATATGCTGTAAAATATTATACTTAAAACAGATAATTTTTTTTCTTTTGAAATATTACCGAAAAGCCGATACAAGAGAAGATATAGAGTTCGAGAAGTGTGCCTGATTTAGTAAAAGCTCATCATCACACTGTTTGTATGCATTTCCTGAGAACATTTACTATGGTAATGTTTATTTTTTTTACACCATATGAAAGTAGAGATTTCAATGAATAAAAGGCTTCCCAAGTTTATGAAAAAAGCTGATATTTTGACGGGTGACTTTTCGATTGAAAATTAGGTTTTTTTTTTGGTATTAATTCAAAATAAGGCGAAAAAATAAATATTTTCAATCAAATAAATTACAGTGTATTTGGACATAATAAAGTAAGTTTCCACCAAATTTCGTAGAAAAAAAAATGAAGTAGATAAAAATAAAAAACCAAAAACTTGGTTTATTGAATTTTTCACGTAAATTTTGAGTTTATGTGAAAAAATTGTAAATACAAAAGTTGTAGATCTTTTTATTACCTACAACTTTGCCATTGAACTTTTTTCCATAGGACTTGTAGTTTTGTCGGAAATCGAGAGAAACCATTTTTTTCTCTTAAAAGCTCCCCCTCCCACTTCCCGAACTCGGATTGACCGTAATTTATTTTTCCTTTTATTTTCATCATATTCCCCTCCTTTTCTAATGGGTTTCATCCGACTGCGATTTTTTTTGTTTCAAAAATTATCTACTCTAGTCTAATAGTTGAAAAATATTCGTTATGCTTTTGTTTTTAATTTTGAATGGAATTAATATTTTGGCACAGAATACATAATAGTAGCTAAACGCTACAGAACGGACCCTCCGCCTCCCGACAGAATTAAACACTTACCTCACCCCGCACGATCAGTCTAAAAATGGTCCACATTTTTCTACAGGGACGATACGCAACGAAGATTGACAACATTAATCAAATTGACTTAAAGTAATTTTATTATTTTGGATTTGTGATTATCGTTTTTCGTAGAAAATGGTTAGATATTGTTCTGTTTACGGATGTATTTCATCAGAAAAACGCGAATTTTTTTTACGCTAGTCAATGTGCCAACCATAAAGCGTTAACACACACATTTGCAGTCTCTACAGTGTGACTGTCAAAACGATAATTTTGTATGGAGTGTCCGGGGTGTGATTTTGGTACCAATAAAATTATACGCAAAGGTCAAAAAAAGATTCAATAAGGTTAAAACAGAAATAAAAGTTAAAAATTGAACAAGGAAAAGTATATTAATTTTGATCAAACCCATTAATTCATACATCATTTTTTTTTTAATCAACATAAATATCGCGACTCTTTGCCCGACTGCAGCGTTTTCATTTCGACTTGTAAATCATAAACGAACAGAATTGCAAATTATTTTAGCATATTAAATTAGAAATGCATATTAATTTCACAAATTTATCATCGATTATAGCTGCTTATGCCAATATATTTTATATTCTAAATTTCGCGATTTAACTGCATTTCTGTAATTCAAATATATTACAATATAAATATATATTTGATGAATCTCTACTCTACATCATTTATTCAAATTAATCGATTAATAATAATTGAGTTTCTGAATTAAATTATTAAGTGAGTATTAATTGAAGTTGAGTTAATTGAGTAAACATTAATACCACCTAAGAAATGAGCTCTGAAGCCAGAAATATTTATTCATGTCAAAAAGTTTATAATCATTTTTAACACAACAAGTTCACTAATATAATATAATACTATACCCATTATATAAAAGAACAATCGTCACATAATGTTATATTTCCAATGGTGACAATCTAACCTTCACCCTCGCCCAGTAATAAGGGTCAGGAACCACTAAGCCAATTAGCCAATAAACTGTATTGGCGCGAAATAGATAACGTTCAAATGCGGATTTAGATATGTTGGGTCAAATAATATCTGTCCTTGTAAAGTTGAATCACGTAGGCTAGAATATAGCTTAAATAATAAAAATAAATAAAGAAAGCTATCATTTTCATTAGCGATATAAGAAAAAAAAACAGCACATAAAATACGTTCCTAAAGTCACCGTTTTTCATTATTCGGTTGGTCATAAGTTTTATAACATCCATCACAATATAGAACTTACTAAAAATAATAGAGATTCATTATATTCAACACATTATAAATTATTTTAACTCTATCGTTTTACGACAGAAGTGAAGATTAAAAACACTTAACACACATAGAACACTATAAAAACTTACCTACCTTTCAATAAAGACCAAATAACATGTGTTATGTTGAATGGTTTCAACCTAAATATTATTTGCACCTCACGAGGGCCCGCAAAAAGGTCAAAGAAACACGCTAAAATTACTTTTGATGTATGATAATTACAATCTATACTATAATATTATAAAGCTGAAGAGTTTGTTTGTTTGAACGCGCTAATCTTGAGACTGGTCCGATTTGAAAAAATTTTTCGGTTTTAGATAGCCCATTTATCAAGGAAGGCTAGACTATATAATATCATCATGCTAAGACTAACAGGATCAGAGCAATGCGGTTTTACCCGCATTGCTCTGATCCTGTTAGTCTCCTAGTCCCGCGGGGCACAGCTAGTGTACAATAAAACTGATCTCAGTCGATGGGTGTGTCTGTCCTCGTTATCAACTTAACGCCGTCCTCCATTTTTCTTTGAATACATTTAACTTATTTTCGAGTTCGCGTTTTAATGTCAATGACACTATAAAAGATCTTAATTGATTTATAATTATATAGCGCTTATTTATAGGCATTCTTTGCAATAATCATATTTTTTAAACTTTAATATTTTGTTTACGGCAACTCTGGTATGTTTTGTAAACAAACACTAATCGGAGATTAGTACTCATTTTAAATTTGTCATTATAAGTTATTATTGATCTTTATTAACTGTATTTTTGTTCTATTAACATTGATTGTATAGGCCATGGCAATTTTTTTGTCAGTAATTCAATGTTAATGTTAATATACCTAATTATAATTGAGATGTGTTGTATATGTTGCTAGTTTTATTACATACATTGTAATTTTCAATAGTCTTGCCTTTAAGAATTACAAAATTTTTACTTAAATTTGTAAACGCAACACTAGGCAATGTTGTAGCTTAGTTTTTGCTATTTTTGCCTGCCAATATCAGTACATAAAAAAATTGACAGGACATTACCATAAACATCTTCATGAATGAAGGCACGAAAATTGTTCAAAGTTGTAAAACAAACAAAAGTTATTTTCGGTCACCGATAGCGAAAGCTCTTGTTGACATATTGGAAAGTAGTCAAGTGATTCTTGAAAATAATATGATCTCAATGTATATAGATAGTACGAGTAGAATTTACGTAGGTGCTACAACCTCTACACAGACTATATTTTACATAACTCAAGCTAATTCCATATTTTGTAGCTCACGAAATCCGTAACAAATCAATTTCTTTAAAATTTTCGAACAGGTTGCATAATTTTCAAATTAGTATTAATTTTATTTATATTTAATGTTTTATTGCAAGAATATTCAAATGGTTACATTTTTTCTGTTGTTTAATAAAACTTTTATTAATTTATTATGCGACTGCACCAAAGATATTTAAATAATAAATATATATAATAATCGTTGGACTGCAAACTTAATGTGAGTGGAATCTTCCAAAGTTTCAAGTCTGTCAGCTTTGGTTAGTAATAAAAGTGACATTTCGATAAAACCAATAGATACATTAACCTCACTGCTCATCCGTAAACTGGCACAATAAGCTTTACTAGTTCGTTCACTCTTTAAAGTTATTCCCTAGTATAATAATCTATAGTGCAATAAAAATAAACCTTATCGCACTGTGTTAGAATACCGTTTCAAAAACCCATAAATAACAGTTCATACTTTTTACTTCTACGACATAAACGTATCACATGTTCCTGAAAATGTATTTTATCACAGACGAGTAAGGCTTCATTTACTTTGATTGTGTGAAATACTATGAGTCTCTCTTCATGTTTATATGGTTTTTATATCGGCCACGCGGCTCATACTGAAACAAAAGTTGGTCGAAGCGACATCGTCAACAAACCGGATCCTAGTTGTAGAGTAGCGAAGTTTCATTGACGGCTTACGTTCTTACACGCGCCTATAACTATTCTAACTTGAACTATTAGATACTGGAAGTAAAATGAAGTATGAGGTCATTCGTTTTTGGACGTGAATCTTGGAGATACGCATTGAAATTCTTATCGACAAATTACTTAGTAATTTATCTATAGAACTTCTGCCAATGACGCTTAAATAGTGATTTATTATAACAAATCCATTCTTTAAAATGAAAACCATTTAGAACTCAAAACTGATTATAATAAATGGTTCTATATCGCCAGCTTAACACGTTCGCTGCGAAACAGGGCTTGAAACACCCTGTCCGTGTCTCGTCGTTATAGCGGTAGGAAAAAACTTAAACTTCTCTGTCGTGCGGGAGGCATAACTTCCATCTGGTTCAGTGTAGGAAAGTGATATCTATATATCTGAGATGTGCTATTGATTCCTAGTTCAATGGTATACCGACCTTAATACCGGGTTTCTTAGACCTCGTGCCGCACTGAACAAATAAAAATTCTAACACAGTGCGGAACGAGGTTGCGAACACCTCGTACCACCGCGCACCTCGTACCGCACCCTAAGCTAGCTTCACGCGGTTAGTGTTGTGCAACGCATTCGAGACTATTTGTGGAACAACTTATTGAAGCTTTTACAAAGAAGGACTTGAATGTGGATACAGGTACCTAATTTTCAAACTACTCGTTATAATAAATATCGTTAATAGAAACGTGAATGTGACATGTTGAGTAACTTTCTTCAAATATGTTGATAATCATGATTACTATTAGTGTGTTTGTTCATTGAATCAACTAGCGGCAAATCCAAAACACCCGGCAATCGGTGTATGGCTCATCAAAATTTAACTCTTGCCCAAGTCAACAAGCCAACAAACAAGGCACATCATCTCTTAAAGGGATCAAAGAAGAGGAGATGTGTAGGATGTTACGAAAAACTCCGCATCTTCTTAACAAGTCGTGATGCCGACAAAAAAAATAAAGGAAATTCTCACAGAATGCACTGGTTGCAAACAATATTCTGGTTTGGCCTGTTTTAATAAAAAACATCCATAAGTTTGATAAATAAATACAATTAAATAAAATCGATATTTCTTTTCCCATCACTAAATTATATGAAAAACTGCTATTGTTCAGTGCGGTATGGGGTACATCAGACCCCACATTTCTTTTACCCATAGAATCTAAACTAACTAATCTAACCACGGGCGACGGTAGATTTAGGTTAATGAACTCATTGTTAATAATAATCACGACAAAAGCCGCACACTTTGTCTTATTTGGCGCCAAAAAAAGGATTTTGGTCTCCTACGGGCGGTGGGGTTTAATATGCCTCGTGCCGCCACAATCTCTGGTATAGGACAAGGTTTAAAACGACCCGTAACGCAGTAATGGAAAGTACAGATATATCTGTGCCGCAGCGAACGTGTTAATATACGATGCAAGAATTATAAAAGTGAACGTAAATGCTAGAGGATCTTTGGAAGATTAGATTTATAGAGTCGACGTGCTTATTCATGCATACAAATTGAAGAGATTTCACAAAGCTAATATACAACGTATTTAGATTAAGAAAGCTTATAAAGTATTTAGTTTGCAAAGAGTATCTCTGCATCACATTATCATTACACATAAAAAAAATCACAGGAATTGTAACGCATTATTATTTGTTAGACATGCAAAGACCTTAATTTGCACAAAATCTTATTTTTTTAATGAAACTTCTTTAGGCGCGTTGAGAGTAAAATTTCAAGGTCATGACAATATCGTCACGTCATGGAGTAAAGCGACGATTTTGGTAACTTGCCAAAGAAGTTTCACTTCTGCCACGTGTGCTTGTCACACGTGCTCTTTTTTTTCTTGTATTAATAAGTTTAATTAGTATCGACCAAATTTAACATCTTTAAGTACACTGTACAATGGAAGTGTAAGAAGCTTTTAGAAGTCGTGTTTTAAGGTTCAAATATCTGACCACTTGTTAGTCAGCTCTACCACGGTCATCTAACAAGGTTTTCATTGTAGGCATATCAATGCCAAAGCAAATCGATGTAAAGTGAGATGTTACACGCTTGCACGGACGCTCGTTACACGCTATTATTACTATTACAGTATTATATTATCTGTGCTATTACTATTACCGCTATTACTTGTATTACATCGTTATTGGAGTAATGATACGGATACATTGGTCATTAGTATGCTGATTTGCGCAAGTAATTGGATATAAGAATGTCGTGAGTTGGGTCGTGATAAAAGCTTTGATCATGACATGGCTTGTCGTGCGTAATTTATTAATCAAAATTAGTCGCATTATATAATGTAGGTATTAATGTATTTTATTACTATATAAATATCGTAGTGTAAGAAAAATATTTTGTAGATCATCAAATATTTCTTCGATTTTATCTAGCTATACATACAGTCCATCTATACAGCTTGAATGACAAAAATGTATATTTTCATTTTTATCAGGTTAAATATACTGTTTATCGTCTCATAAATAATAGTCGATATGATAATGATTCTAAATAAGTATGTATAACATAAGAAATATATGCACATCTTGTAGAAAATCACAAATGTGTCGCATCCGGGCGCAGCGCACGCGACTGCACGCGCGTGTCTTGTACACACCGTACAAACATTTATACTGCATGTTTTATATGTATATCCTTATTTATAATCTGTTTTAAGTTATATACCAATATAAAATAAGAAGTATCAACTTAATTGATTTAAAATAAGATTAATGGATTAAATCTTATATATAAAATTCTCCTGTCACAATGTTAGTCTGCATACTCCTCCGAAACGGGTGGACCGATTCTCATGAAATTTTCTGTGCATATCGGGTAAGTCTGAGAATCGGCCAACATCTATTTTTCATATGTACCACGGGCGAATCCGGGGCGGATCGCTAGTATAATATATATTTAGGATGAGGAAGATAGAATTATTTTTAGTATAAAATCTCAATGCCAACTTAGTGGTGCTGACTCAGAACTTGATATCAATTTATTTTAATATGTTTTATCACACACACATATTATGTTTTGTCCCTACAGCATAATGTATTTTAACTTTTTTACAACAGCAACCAAAGAAGCTATTTATTTTGCTTTCTTAACCCGAAGTGCAGCCAAAACAGTTGTATGGTGTGTACCGTCAATATATTGTGAGGCGAGTAGTAAAGTCAGCTGCCCATTTGCGCACATCCTATAACTAACGACCTTGTAAGCCTTGCGGTTTCACTTCTTAATCAAGCTTTAAAATTATAGGTAGTAGGTATCTTAAGTTCTAGCAATAGCACAGAATACTCAATAGTAGCTAACACTAGCAACAGTGTACACAAATTAAACTTTGTTTGATATCATATAAACATTCTATCTAAATATGTATTAACTAAATCAGTTATGATGTGTTATGTTATTTTTATTTCATTACGAATCGTTTTCGAATCAGGTGATTCGACCGACGTATTTCTGTAAAGTTGCATAAAGTAAACTATTTTTTGAAAAATAAGGTTATAAAGAAGTTTCACTTCTTACGAGTGTACACTAGTACGCGCACACATTTTTTTTAAATGAACAATTATCCATACAACTAACACTACAAACTTGCGGTAGGTAAAATTAAATCAGAAATGAAGAAAAAATGCTTTTAGCGAACTGGTTCTTATTTTAATGCTTGTTTTAAATTTAAATGTACCAAAGGGATCGTTTTATCTGAATATTATCAACTATTAGACATTTAATTATAATATTCTCACGATAGAATTGGTTTCACCGGACACATTTACATTATAAAGACTAATTAAAAAGTTTCATTTTTAAATGTCATAATTAATTCAGTTTCGATTTCATCGTGTCGATGGTTGATATTTAAAAAGTGTAAGTGTAGCTAGAGTTTAATCTAAAATTATTTATTATTTGACAACACAAAGCCTTTACTTATTTTCAATATTTAAATGATTGAAAAAAAATGATAACTGTTTACGTTTTATTTAAGTATTTATGCTAATAAACATCTATTTATGAAATATATATATTTAGTGTGTAAATTAAAAATATTTGCGAATGTTGTTACTATGATTTGATCGGAAAAATAACTAACCTTATAAGTTAATAAAACGTTAAAACATACTATATACATATATATATACATTTTATTTCACATAAAATTTTAAACCTTCTGCATTCTGTGTGATGTGCTTTTACAATTTGCATAATTTACCAACCAAAAAGAAACATTTTACCTACTAAATCGAACCTCACGCTTTGTGAATATTATTTAGTATAATGCAGCTAAATTTGTATGGATATATTTTAGAAATCCATGTCACTGTGTCAATAGCTCGATTGTGGTTTACTGTAAAAAAAACACAAACAAAATATTCATGTAATCTATATATATAAAACTCAAAGGTGACTGATATAGTGATCTATCAACGCACAGCCCAAACCACTGGACGTATCGGGCTGATATTTGGCATGTAGATATTAGGACGTAGGCATCCGCTAAGAAAGGATTTCCCAAAATTCTTGCGGGAACGGGGTAGTCGTGGGCGGAAGCTAGTATAAAATATAGTAGATACTATTGGTATTTTTAGCGGAAAGGAAGGAAATATGGGCTGATCTGTCCCCTTGCGTTACATAATCCATATATATGTAAATATTTTTTGCAATTTCGCTCTTTATAGAGACTCAGCTTGTATGAAATATCATGTACGTATGTATTAACATTGATTATTGTATGTATTAGGTGAATATGTCACCTAAAAAATCAAACCTGCGAATGAATTTTTTATTAGGTATGAGTAATATGAATATTATCTACTATCTCTTTATTGTCAGCTTAAACTAAAGTCTAAAACCTACGTTACATATTTATATGATACAGAGATGCATATTTAATTTTATGCTAATTATTCTATGAACTTTCTACAACAGATTCGTTAAATATTAAAAAAAAAACATATATTTTGTACACTTACTTGCAAATTTTAATAATTCATAAGTCACAGCGCATCTAAATTAGCTGAATTGAATTCTAAATGAAATGATTTTATCAACTACTCAGAATTGATAGTATGAATTTTCTATAAATCTTTATTCTTATTAATTTTGAGTTTCTGAGATTAGTGCTTTAATTCTGCGTTAGATAATATTTTACGTAATACTAGATTAAATTAGAAATTGGAGAGCTTTTATGTCATCTAAGAACATAAATATAAATGGAGAAAATTCGATATTACCACGATATTACATAACGTTTTCTTAATAAACTATCACATCGTTTAAAAAGCTATTTACTTATGCATTTGTCTATTTGCAACTAGCATTCAAATTTCAGACACCTTTTTATTCAAATGTAAACAATATTAAAGTTAAAACTCATACATCATCATCATCATCATACATCATACAACAACTGTGAATTGTTTTGTTCAGTACATAATACTACAATATTACTATTGTTTTACTATTTTACAAGTTACTATTGACTTCTTAGTTACAAAGAGTCACAAAAACCTCTTTTAGCTGAGCGAACATTTTTGGAAATGTGCCCGGTGTCAATGAAAAGTTTGGTTGATTCCATTCTAAACGAGTAAAACTAGTAGTTATAATAAAACGAGGTTTTGTTACATTGTCCTATAAAACTATTTTCGATTGTTATCAAAATCAAATGAAGCGGTTTGTAAGTAAAATATAAGTATGAACACGTAACTGGCTTAGACACATCTCAAATTACATCCTATTCATACGAATTATAGGTCAGTAAAACGAGAAAATTATTTTAAAATTTTCCGGACTTTTCGTACATTAATGTACATTTCATAACTTAAGTCAATTTAAAAACACATGATTATAAACTTCAGAATTCAGATTCAAGCGACTTTATATTGCCATAAATTTTGCTTATTGTAATTAAAGCACTTAATTCATTATTTACCTACAGGCAGTTATAAGAAAAAGGCCTCCTTATTTTACGCTATTACCACAGTATCTCTTACGTTTGAGAGGTCTACGCTCTATATAGCTAGGGTAAAATTACTACTAACGTATTAAACAGGTAACCTAGATTCTTGTAGATGATGATGAAATATGCTGGCTGATTACTAACATTAATTTTAACTTGAGTATTAAATAAGATATATTACTGACATCAGAGTATAGGTAACCACAACGTATAGTTACAAATTTCAAAGAAGATGAAGTTTAGAATAGAAGAAATATTACCTAATTGAATACTAATGTGAAAGAATATCTTCACTGCGCAATAATATACTGCTCTATTTCATATTATACCTACAGGAATATCAAAACAATGCACTTAGGGTCAAATCAGGGATACATGTAACCTCTGAGTCTGTCTAAGAAATCATTGAAGGTTTCTTATATAATGTTGCATATTCACCTCAGTTGGTTTCTGATGGCAAATTGTCAACAAAGACTAAAGCCATGTCCCGTCTTCACTTGTAAAGCCATTGTTGTAATGCTAATTTCGTTAACTGTATTTCGCACTCAAAGTAAATTTCTCACTGTATAGTTTGGATGCAAATAGAAATTTCCAGTATTACAACATTAGCTTTTAATTTGTAGTGTTAGAACCTCTACTTGTTTACGTCGTGTTGGTATCATCTTGTGATGTTATAGAATTTTTTTAAAAGAGCCAAGAGGCTACTTCATGTAAACAATGTACACAACAATTAAGTTAAAAATGCTGTATTTATCAACAAGCGTTTCAATTGCACAACTCTGGGTCAAAGCTAAACACTTTAAGTGTGCTTTTATCAAAGCTTCACTATGCTTTTTAGCATTCATTTTTTTAAACTCTGGACTAAAATAAATGCGTCCATTGCCCTAATCTCTATCTAAGCTTTATCCAAGCTAAAGCCTTATTGTATCTAAGAGCTTCATACTTCTAGCAAATTTACGATAATTCTCATTTGAGCATTCAGTGGCACAAAATGATTCATTTATTTCCTTCCGCAAAAACGAATACATAATATTAAAAGATAACTACAAGTCTCGGACATCACGCGATAAGCTTAGCGCTCAGGACTGGCCAGAGTTGAACCAATCGGCTAACCTTCAACGTTGACCCCTCGCTTCATTCATCACCGCCTTTAATTCCGACTCAATCAGTTCGTAAATTTGGTATGTATGTAGGCAGACTTTCTCCGGGTGAAATGGGTGTACGAGAGGGGAGCGACCTTGTTAGAGGGAGTCTGACACCTGCGCCAACACCACTTGTCACTCTCAGGCCGCCGCGCGCGCACCGCCGCGCCACAAAGTATCACGTGCACGTGCCATCCGCATTATTTATCTGTGGGACATTTTTAATCTGTGAGAACTGTGACCTTGTGTGTGTTTCGGTTGCGTACGGAAGATTCAAACGGTATGTTCTTTGGATTTATTATGGATTTGAATGTAGTGGATTTTATGGACGTTGGTATTGCTGATAGCAATTGATAATGAAAACTGATAATTAACTACTGTTCTAAACATTGATCTGTATGGATGATGATAGATGTGTTTAGTCTATGCTTGGGCCGATTTGGCGCCAAATTTGTAGCAGGTATCTGTAAAATTCTATAGTTTTAAGCTATGCAGCTTTCATACATGATATAAAGTTTTACAAATAAAGCTAAATGTGAGCTTTTCAGGTCAAAGAATCGAAGTCCAAAGAGTGTTTTGCCGTAACATAGGAAACTTGTAAAGAAAATGAATAACAGTATACCTAGATACTGTTGCGGCTTCCCGCTTCACGCTAAATATGCGTTATTTTGAATAATGAGTATGTCATGTAATTTTATTCAAAATGGGATGCATACAGACAAAATTATTATGTTATAATGAAACCCGAGTTAGAGTTATTTAAATTCTTTATTAATTACCTATATTTAAACAAAAAACGCTCTGTTGTTAATGAAAAAAGTGACAAGGTAGAGCAGAAAATATGAAAACTATTTATATTATCCTTCCTACTACAGGTACAGTACATACAATATAACAGAGTACATATTATTGAGAAATAACTGAGGAAGATTGATATCACGACTTATGACTTTCATATAAACTTTACATTTCAAATGCATGTTGACTCTGCATTTAAATCTATATTGTAACTACGTTCTTATAAGAATATTAGTACGTACTTCGCACTATGATCATAAGTTTATTTATTAAGTTATATATATTATATAGGTAAAAATGTCTTACTAGAATCTGAAACAAACTGAGCTATAATTGAAGTAAAAGTTAATTTAAAATTCACTACCAATACCCAGTAAAAGCTCAGGAAGCGTGTGAAATATTACGAAAGCTTTCAATCGATCCATTCAACATTTACATGGTCATTGGTCAATTTGTAGTAAAATTCGGTTCGTCTGTTAAAGCATTGCTCGCTTGTTTCAACTGAATAATTGTAATCAATTATCAACTATTGATTCGTTTTGCAATTTTAACGGTTAAAATTCGCTTGATATTCAAATAACTGTGTAAGCTGTTAGTATAGCACTGGGTCAAATGTAAGATTAATTAATTCCATTTCGAATGTTGGAGAAATTGTTTTTAGAAATTAGATATAACTTTTATTTTTATATACCTACATTTGCATATTTACATAATATATAGATACTATTTGTGTTAAAATATCACTGGACTACGTGACGTCGGAAAATGAAGATGGTAAAAGGGAAGCCGCAGAAAAAACTGAAACTTAGAAAGTAGATTGATTAAAGGGTGCCTACATTTTGTGTAATAAAATCGAAATAGTCCAAATTAACGAATTTCTGTGAATATAACACCTGCAATTTTCGTGAGATTGATAAATATGTCACTTGTATTTTTAGTCGCTTTCATTGTCTACTTCTCTTTTTTTCACAAATTTTCTTCTCACATACAGCATGTTTACCTATTTCTTTAACGTAAAGCACGCCATTCACGCTTGGACTTTCTAATACAATACCTTATAAACGTCAAAGTAACTTTGCTTATATCATAACTCGAGTTTTGAAATGCTTTCAGCGTAAAACTTTCAAAAGTAAATGCTTTGTGAATCTTTCCTGTTCATTGTTTTATCTATAAAATTCATTGAATTACACGCTTGTAGCTACATTTCTTACACAGGGAAAAACGATGAAGGCATTGTACATTTTCATACATTATTGTCGAAGTTTAAACGTTTTAAGTTTTAACATTTGCTGTACCCACACAAACATGTAAATATCGCATGTGGCATGTAAAATATGTCCACGAAAGCGACAGATCAAACAAAAAGCGACATAAAAACGTCGCAAATCGGCGAACAAGCGATCGGTAAACAGGAAACGTGTTCGAGCACACGTCGGCATTCGGGTAATCGTTTAATCGTTACGTTAATGGGAGAAATTTATCTCCGGTGGGGCCGATACTGGAGGCTCCCGCTTTTTTCTCGTACTTTCTCCGTCTAAGGTTATAAGTGTGTTTTTATTTTTTAGTTTTATCAGCCAGAAATAATCTTTAGATCAAGCTGTATAAGAAACTGGATTAATATACTGTGTTAACAGGTGTTATTAAGAGCGTAAAATAAGAGCTCATAAAATTAACGCGTGTGATGATTGTATTGTATACATATTTATTTATAATTCTTTATTGAACAAAATATGAGAAAACAATAGTATGCAAAAAGAAGTAGAAATACAAAAGCATAATTTGCCCAAAAGGCGGCCTTATTGCTAAACAGCAATCTCTACCAGGCAACCTGGCGGGAGAGGAAATGCAAGAAGATTATGGGATAGTGCAAAAATACAAACAAAGTATTAATACATACTTATATTTATATGTTATTAAACAAAAAAAAAACAACAAAACATTAACCACTGCTTGGTAAATTTATTAAAAAAGTAGGCGGTGAAAGTGTTTCATTCATTCAAGAGGTTTTCAGCGTAAATTGTTACTGCCTTAACCATAAAACGATAATGCGATGTTAAGACCTAAAGCTCGCAATAAAACGGTGCAATTATACTTGTTCAGATATTGTTTGTTAACTAATTGCAACTCAACGCTCATATTATTGCTTCCAGTCTTGTTACATTAAGATCTTTGTTGTGGATTGTTCCTCTCGGTGCATTTACAACAAACGAACATAGAGCTAGAGCAAGAGCATTCTTTCGTGATCTTTTAATGTAAACGAAAACTCACATTCAGTGTTGTTCAGTATTAGAACATTGTATAGAATTTTTTCAAACGCCCTAAGAACAACGAAAGAAAGCTCTACCTGTTCACACTTAAAAAAGTACATAGTGGGATTACAATGAGCATTCGCTCGTTTGATGTAAATTCACCGGATACATTTTTAGTTGTTATTTAGTTAGTTTCGAATTAAAAAAGAATTTTCCTTACATAATAATTAAACTCTCAATCAAAAACTACCCTATTGCACATTTAAAATGTCATTTAATATACAAATAAGTGCACCAAAATAATTCAAAGCATATCTACACGTAAAAAAATAAAAACTAATTTTATTTAACCACAAGAAACTTCACCCAGTCCTACATCTTGATCTGGATTAAAAATATGCGTGGCCTGAAACCAAGGCTTACAAACCGCGATCACTAAAGGTAGCCGGATGATACTTAATTAGATCCGCCTGACCTTCAAGATGTATCAATTGACATCGCATTTATTCATGTAACTTGAACCGCCTTAACAAGGATTACCAACAGTCATATATATGGGTTATTGAATGAAGCTTCTGAGCTGTGGTGTAGCTAACTAGGGGATAGGTGGCAATCCTAGCAGAAATTCTCGGTAGCAGTGAACATTTTCCAAAATTTGTCCCATTTTCAAAATCAATATTGGAAGACTTTGCTAATGTTGCAGTTTCTTTTTTCTTTTTTTTCCGTTGTTATTTCTCTCAGAGCCCAGAGGGTTTTCCTAGCTACGCCAATGTTTCTGTACCCTTATCACTTTTGTGAACCCGGGAACCGTGTCAAAGTGGTGGCTGGTAATGTAACATAGTGGGTATTTACTCAAATTGTGTGTAGACGCTTGTAAACTATGTAAATTTTGTATTGTTTTACTTTGTTGTTAATGTTATCATTAAATATGATGGAAATTATGCTGTCAATATCAAGGCTAATTCATACTTCTCATGAACAAGGCATGGATACGTACGTACTACGTACGTGTACTGACTACTGACGTAGTTTGTAATAAAGTAAGTAAACATGTTAAATGTGATAAATTTAATAATAATTTTTAAGTTTCTGAAATTCGTTTGTTAATTGCATTAAAATATTAAATTTTAAATACTACTTCACACGAAATAATTATGTCATAATTCTGTATTCATATTCAAGCATGCTTATTATTAACTTATTAAGACGAGCCATATAAGGGGCCGAGATAATTATGATTATTTTCTCTCTTCTGACCTTCTTTACCTGAAATAATTCATTAAGGCTAGCGATTTATTTGCACTGAGTGAACATTTATTTTCATATATGTAACAGTTTACAGAGTAAAGTGTAACGAAGGAAAGAAAGTTCTGTTTATGAGTAGATACATAGCGTTTTGCTACATATCAGCTAGGTTATAATGACGGTTTTTGTACTTTGAAAAATATTAGTATTGGAGTTTATGTGGTAATAATCAAAGGCAAACTGTTGTTATGAAATCGGAAGTCATATTATTGTGTAAATGAATTGATATTGTTTTCGGTAGATACCACAGTTATAAGAATACTTAGTTAAATATTCGACTACATATTATTGCGATTCATTAGAACTCGTTAACAATAATAATGTTTTACGTTCAATACAAATATTCGTCTTATTTGGTTTATGATGAGATTTTTATAGTTTTGTACCTATGTAAATATTAGTACGACTTTCAAGTTTACTCATGTCGTTTTATGTACTTTCGTTCTTTACTAAATTTACATATTAAATAGGATGTTACTGCGTTTCGGATGCACGATGCCGGATACCTACTTCCCTAACTCTTTTACTTTCTATTACGTGCTTACAATTGCTTACAGCTTTTTTACTTGGAAGTTGCAGTCTTAAATAAATTAACTTTTACATTCGGCAAAATCCAAGCTCGGTATCTACTTAATCTATAATCTATAATCATACTTCGAAGAGTTTTTAAGTACCTACTATCATTTAATCATTTAAATAGGAGGCCCGTGTCCCAGCAGTGGGAACGTATAATGTGGGCTGATGATGATGATGATGATCATTTAATCAAAAACAATCGTTCTATGCAATTGGCATGCGGGCACGCATACCACGCTTATCAATAATGAATATGAAATAATAATGTATATAATGAATATGAAATAATAATGTATATAATTAGGTAGTATAATTACGTTATATCCATACCATTATTATGAATGCAAATATATGAGCTGTCTACAATTTTTTCACACCTAAATATTGAATTTCCGCACTTATAAAGATAATTGATACTTAACCTAAGACTACTTTTATTCACTAAAACAAATCTTAAGTTTTACCAATTTCGTTTCATGTATGAACACTTATCCCGCGCGCACAAGCAACACAGCAAGTGCCTACTTCTATATAAATGTATTTCTTATATCTTTTATATGTTTAGTGTTTACATTGTAATACAATGTTGCACAAACTCAACATCTGGTATTGGATCAAGTATTGCTTACGTTTCCTTACTTATTGGAAGCCCGTGGCAGCTTTCTTCATGGCAGGGCCATTTCACATGAGTGGGGATATGGGTTTACTTGTTTTTACAGCTTTGAATGGCAATGGTAGTTCGATAAATGGGTTTTAATTTTTTTTTAAATTTAGGGTTATTGTAGATTTGGTAGGTAGCTTATTTCAAATATCAGCTATGGGTTAACTAGCTAGGTATTATTATAAACACGTGTATTCGTGTTACAACAAATCTAAATGTAAGTAATTATTTTAGTTTTGATTCATAAAATATCTTATCTATTAAAATCATAAAAGTTGGTTTATTTTTTCATTAATTATGAATTGTATGATCTGTATTGAAAAAATACAGCGTAGTTAAGTAGGTAGTAAGTATTAATCGTATAAACATTAAATATTATTAACGATAATTATACATTCAAATAAGCTTAAAGAGAAATTATGCTTATTCACTACATTTGCATTGTATTTTCCAATATTATTTTAATCTTACATCCATTGAAATTCATAAAGTTTGGCACTTGAATAGTGCCTAAATTAAACAAATAATATTCGAAGGTTTAAAGGATACTCAAAATGGTGAATCAAAAAAACGTGTTACTATTGTAATATTGACCTTTGTAGAACGTTATAAGTTTTATTTTCGTTCAATCAATGCATAATTGAATAGATAAAAGAGAAAGTGAGATGAGTCGAATGAATCTTCGAAGCTTCTAATTGACATATACAAACGGCCTTTTGTTTGCTCGATAGCGTAACTATGGACATGTGTTCACACAGAACTGAAATTTTCTCCCAATTGTCGTGTTTTGCGTGAAATTTTAATGAGAACCCGTGGTAACAGTTGTGTTCACACGAGATAATTAATATAGCGTGTTTTTATCATAATTTTAATTAATTATTGAGAATTATGAAGCTTGATAATAATTTCTATCAGCATTGTTATTAGTCATGTCTCCCAGCTGCACATTATTTTTCGTTAATGTCATAAACTTACATTTATTGTAGGGTATATTAAAATTTGAAAGCTGTGCTCTACTCACTCTATAAATAGTGTCCTAATCATATAAAACTCCATGAATGGAATACGATTCGAACTTCTGAACACTTTGCGATTATCGCATTTAAATCTATCGAAGAGCGAGTCAACCTTAGGCGTAATCTTCATTTAAATCTTATCTAAGGAGCGACAAATTCATTAACGCCTTCGATATGAGCTTATAGCTCTACCAAGGCTCTACCACAGAATACTCAATAGTAGCTAACGCCTAGCTCTACATAAATAAAACTATAATTACTCAAAGAGGAAAGGGCATTGAACCGTACACCGAGTGATTATTTTATACTTACTTTAAATATAATTTTTTGACATCTCCATTAACAGATATTTGGAGATATTTGGCGATTCTTTCAGTCATCTTATATTTCTGCAACAATATTATGTAGTATGTATTCGCATAAAATTTTAACCGTCGTTAAAATCGTCACAAATCAAATTAAGTCTCATTATATAACAGTATCTAAACGATTAACTTCAATCACAAACCAATAAATATAAAATTAATTACGAGGATTCATCACGATTAACCGCTCAAATGTTCGTTTCAAGGATGATTGGAATCAATCAAGTTGAACGTACACATCGGATCAGACATTAACACCGTAAAACATCGATAGCCGCTAATTAACTGGTGAAAGTTCGACCGACTGACCAGGAACGAAACTCGATGTTTTGGACACCGATTTTAGATCGATTCTACTTTCGTTTTTGACTACTCTCGTGTCAACTTCGCGTATATATTATGAGACTGGTTCTAATGAATAGTCACGATGTGTAAATCGGAATTTATCGAATGTTGTAAATATTTCAGTATGTAAAGTTCTATATAAAAAGGGGCGTAAAAACAAGAGAAATTTGATTCAAAAAAACGCAACTACTGTAGGTTAGTATAAGTGGTATTTGAAGAACCATGATATAAACCTAGATAGATTGTTAACAATGTCATTCACATAATACTATTATTGTATCTTTGTCCCATACAAAGAATTTTTTACTATTATTTGTATTTAATTGAAAAGGTAAACCACAGATTGGAATTATCTCACCTAACCAGTAGGTAAAATCCATATTTGTAGAGACTGTTAAAGCATAAATTTAATAAACATATTTTAGTACGTAGTTACTGAAATTTAATGGCTAAACTTCCTCTACATTGTAAATTACGTTGGAAAAGATATATAAAATTTCCACTAAGAGCGATTAACTTTGCCGCTATTAAACATTATAAATAACATAATATTAAATCTAGGAAAAGAAAAATGTTATACGAAAGCACTCCTTAAACGGCACAGCCCTGACCTACGCTCTCAAAATAACTACGATGACACTTTAAAAATCTTACAAAAATAGCGAATCGAGGTTTAGTTACGGTTCATTAAAATAAAGTTTTGAACTCACTTCTAGTGCTCTTACAAACGTTTACAGTTTATTTATATTTCCCTTAATAACGTATAAACAATAAAGTATTACTTATTACCTTTTCTGATGGTTTTTGATCAGTGATCGCGAATCAAAACAATCGTAAAAGTACATTTAGTGGCAGTAGTACAAATAACGAATGCCTAATGAATCCAGGATACGAATTACTCACATACTTTTCTATAAAAGGTGGTGTCTCGGACGATATATATCGACACGTGGTTTCTAATCACCGGAGATGACCCTACGTATGTGTGCCAACGGGTCTCGTAAGTGGGTTTACGACACTACAGATTCCCAAGGCGTGTGTGTGTGTGCATTGTCTACTGTAATTAGTTATAACTGTTAGTTTCCTAGGATTGTGTGACAGTAATATGGGAATGAGATTCGATTGATATGCTATTCGTTTTGTTGCATATTATTAAGGAACGCTTGTATGACTGTAAAAATGTAACAAATGTAAATCATATATTTCATATCAGTTAGCCTCAGACAGACCGTGAGTATAATAATATTCATTATACATAGGTACTGAATAAGTCGCGTTTATACAAAATATTGGAAAATGTAAGAATATTAAAATTTCGTTGGCGGTAGCAAATGCAGAATTTTATAAATAAATTTCAATTTGGAAACAAATGTAAGTATTCAGTAGATACATAATATAATCTTGTTTGTTTGTTCTCTCTCCACGTATTAGGCATCAACAAATAGACATTGTAAATAATTTCAAATTACAAAATAAAATGTTAACCTGTACCTTAATTTAGGTTACATTTCATTGCGGGGACATCATTTTAATATTCAATGCGGTAAATACGAAGTTTCCATTCAAAGTCCCTCCATTCAGGAGCACGTACCGTAATGATACAGCTATCTACGCAATAAACAGGCATTTGAGTGACCTATTTAACTAAGTATAAAATACTGCCATTTGCTGGTGATTTTGTAAATACACCTACATCTTCTTATATATAAAAATGAATCACAAAATGTGTTGGTAAGCGCATAACTCGAGAACGGCTGAACCGATTTCGATTATTCTTTTTTTATTATATTCCTTGAAGTACAAGGATGGTTCTTATGTAGAGAAAACGTAAATATTATGTACCACGGGCGAAGCCGGGGCGGACCGCTAGTAATTATATAGAAATTCATACGTAGTGTGTCGTCATCTCTGACTATTACCTAGATTAGATTGTATCCTCCGAACATAGCCATGATACATACATAATATATCGTTGTTTTTAGATGAAGGTATCGTAAAACGTATAAGAGACAGGTGTGAATCGTTAGAATATCGAAGATTGACCAGTGTGCAATTCTTCTTCTTCTCTTAGATAATCCGCCTGTGTTATTCTGTTGTACATAAAAACCCCAATGACATAACATTGCCTATAAGGAAATTGATATTTAAAAATACTGCATTAATAAATTAAACTTACTTTAATGGTCTCCGATAAGCTAATTAAACGTCAAACATGAAGGGTTATCGATTTACATGCTCACGATCCGAATTTATCTGTCAAGTACCCGAACGTGACATTCGCCCGTCGGTGTGTCTGTGTGTTTGCATACGAAATTTGATCTTTCTCTTTCTCACATAACCTTATCCTATGGATCCTCTCGTCACCGGTGAAAGTGTAAATAAGAAGCGCTTTCGTTTGGGAGTGTTTTGTTTGCTTTTATGTTTCGGCATATTAGTTAAACTTCAATATTTATTGAAGGTCAGGTTTAGTTTGATGGTTTTAGAGAAATCTCTATGTGGTCACGAATACAAAGCCGATAGCAAAATATATTCTATGGGAGATAAAAAACCTTTGACCTCACGTAACGGGTGTTTTATGGTCAAGGACCTGTTTTGAATTATTTCTATATTGCTAAAAAGTATGTCAAAAATATTAAGTTTATCTAAGTATGTTAAAATATCAAAACCAACATCGTTATAAAAAAAGTATTTATCGCAGCATATTATCAGAATGTTTATAGAAATAAATAGATAGAGACGATTAATAATAACATATGCCTATGATTAACCGATAACATGAATGTGAAATGTAAATCCAATAAAAATTTAAATTGAACAAATGATAGACATTTATATTTTCCTGTCTTTAAAACAGGTGTTTATCGTTTCAAACATAGATATCGCCAAAAAAATATTAAAATGTCGGCTCTAAATTACACGCATTGTCGTATACTCTCACTATCAGCGGCCGTTGACCCCAGATGTTGTGATACCTAGCCGTCTGCTTGTCTGCTAACCGTCTAGCTCTAGTGTTTATTAAGGTAACTGTTAATTTATAGGAGCTGATATAAAACAGTATAGACATAGTCTAAAGAGTATAGAGAGTATGATGCTTACGGAGTATGGAACATTCATGAAGATATTTTTTGTAATATTAGATATTTTTCGTAAGGGAAAAGCTCTTTTGTAATTTAAATTCACTGCAAATTTTGATCTCGAATCTCAGTTCGAACTTCGATGCTTTTACTCCGTAACCTCTGTAGTCAGGATTTATTTCAGAAGATTAAGTACTTTTAATTGTTATTGGTATCAAAAAACACATTTTCTAAAAACGAAACTTTTTTTTACCACTCAGAATTCAAACCTCAAATCAAATTTATAGCTTCTCGTGATCGCTTCCAAATCGATCAGATCGCTGCAATTTGATTAGAATTTTTATCGTTTCTATACAGTCTTGGATATAAGAGAAAACCCTTATAAATAAACATAAGATTATCCATATCTATAATGAAGTACTTTTATGTATAAGAGCGGTGGTATACCTATTAAGCATTGACATCGAAATTTAAATAATTTTCCCATGAGTTCTACTCACAACGCATCCAACTTCGTATTAATTTAACAGTAGGTAATGATAACAAAATTTTCAATGAAGTTCACATCTCGGTCAAGAACAAGTGAAAGTGAGAGGTTGTTGCCGCCTTTTTAGTGTAAGTAGAGTCGACAAAAAAGTTGCACCGACAAAATATTTTATGTATCAATCATATTATATATTTGTATTTTGTAAGTAGGTACCTACATGTGTACATGTGTAGCTTTAAATTTTCTAGAGAAATAATATGCATTATGCTCTTAGCTAAAAAAATCTGAACACTAAAAACGTATAAAATAAATTTTTCTTTCGGTCCAACATATTTCAAAATCCTATTACTTACGTAAATGTAAATGTTCTCAATACTCTTTAAAAAAACTTCAGAGAGAAAAAGAAAGATTGATAAATTGATTCAAATCTTACACCGAACGTTATATTACATTCTATAATGGCAGCTAACAATATACAGTATACAACATAAGTCAATCGTGAGTCGTGACGTGATATCATTAGTATGTACATCATATAGCCGAAGCCTTATTATTTATTATACCATGCTGCATAATGCTTGCGTACTATTATGAAAGGTAATTGCTCTATTTGACTAATGGTAGTCAGAGGCTGTTAACGTTAAATGTTTGTGAATATATATAACAATGCTTACCAATAAGGAAATAAACAAACTAACTACTACCTAATATAATATACAGAATCTTCTTATATAAACTAACAGATATAATATAATTAGTCAGCAAACTGACAAAATAATTACCAATGCTTTTGACAATTTAATAAATCAGAAAATAACCACTAAAGCCTACTCCTTCAGACTTGAATACAGTTATACAGTAACATATTATATAACATACTACACAAGTAAAATAACCTCAATAAAATATACACATTCCTGAAGAAAAGCGATGAGACATACACCAACAATTCAAAAGGTCCGGTCGTAAGCAGTGATCGAATTCATCCGCACCCTGCAATTATACAAGAGCGGAACATGCGTTAAACAGCAAAAAGTATCCGAGTGGACATCTACAAAGAGTTCCGGCACTTTCTCCACCTGACCCACTTGGACCCACTTGGCCAGACCGCCCAACGCCCAAAATATTCGGTGATTAAAACCGATCTGTGCACCCGTGGCTTTACTTTCCACTCCTGCCAATTAAACCTGGCACCACAGCAACCGTTTTGTTTTTGCCAATCGCAAGTGACATGTGCAAAATGAGGTCTTAATTGAACATTCGGAAAAGCGAGAATTACAAGCATTGCCGCCCTTTCATTTAGGTACTTGCGATAAGAGTAATTCGATTTTTTTATTTATCTCTTTAATTATGATTTAACGCCGTTTTTTATGAAAGCACGTTTATCTCATATCTACCTGCTTTGAAGCTTTAATAATATTACTGAATAAGAAAGAAAATGTCTTCATTTCTCAGCACGTTCATGGGATTAGAATGCCTCAAACGAGGCTCGCCTTTGACCCGAAATTTCACAATTTCTATCCCTTATTAAAAGGAAAAGATTATTCGAGATATTGCAAACATTTGAGGTATTAATCAGAAATCTCGACAGTAAGAGGGAATTTCTTGTAGTTTCGTAACATTCGGAATTTAAATGTCTTTAACAAAAACTAACATAATAATATATCCTTACGCTATGCTCGCGTTAAGCTTAAATGCATTTTGAGGCCATACATATAATTTCCTACTTAACTAACTTATAAAAAACTAAAAAGTTATTTTATAATACAACCACTAAACTAATCATATGAATATTATTGATATATATGAATATAATATTATAATTTTTTATTTTATGATACCTACTAAACTTATCATAAGATGCACAGACAAATATCTACATAATGTTTTCCTCCTAATTTTATTTCATAGACTGATCGTCTCATTTATCATAAGTGAAATCTAAAATTACACCAATATCCTTTTCACCCATACTCTAACCGAAATAAAACTAACAGTAGAGAACATTAGCTTCGATGATAAATTATTGTCTGAAACAATAGAATAGGCCACAATGCGCGGCCGTAAAAAGTAAAATCGTGTGTTCAAATTAATTCGCATTCACAATTAACCGTTATTATCTCAGAAGCGAGTTAGTAAGGCACCAGTTACAATGGATGTAATGTATTTATTTGTTTCGTGGGGAACAGCCGCGAGAACTTACACTAGGGCGGGAAACTGTGACGTTTCGAATGCCTTACACTTTTGTTTTGACTACAATGAGAGCACCATTTCCATTGTAAATGTACCGGAATATTATTTTATAGTACGAGTATTTACTATTCATATGATAGGCGAACGTTTATAGTTAAAAAAAATATACATAAACTTGTATTTTTGATTTTGACGTTTATTCTAGCTCACTACACTCTTAAGCTCTTATATGTCGTAGTTTTTAGTCAAATAAATAATTAATGTAACAAATAAATAGTAACAAATCACTACACACCAGTGAAGTGATTTGTTTACTACAGGGAGATAAAATTTCATGAAATTTTGTGTGTGTTAAAAGATTCTGGAAACGTGACTCAATATTTTACTTTTCTTTCTGCATTTTCTTAAACATTTTATAAACTTGACCAAAATCTAAAGGTTGAATACATACTTTAAAGATTATCTTTTCTACCTTGTACATAGTAAGTATACAAAATATTAAAAAGGCAATTTCTACAAGTGATATTGAACAGCGAATACGATACTCGAACTTTCCCCTGCAAAGTCAAACATAAACTTTCGACGAACAAATTTATGAACGTTTGTTTTTTGTTTGCAGATCTAAGATGCGGCTGAGGCGCGGCGTGGCTGTTGTCATCCTTCTCGTGTTTCATATGGTAAAGTCTTTGCTACCTATTGTTAATATACATAGTATATACGCAAAGGCAGTTGATAATCGCTTTCTATTAGTTAATCGCTAAGGCTTCACTTGGGCAGTCTTAATCCAAGCGGAGACGAATCCAACGAACTAAAAATTTACAACATTGATGATAATGTATTCATTTCTTGGATATGTCCTACAAAAAGTTATTCAATGGCTATAATAGAGGCAGATAGAGACACAATTTGACTGGTGTCTGAATATTCTTAAAGTAAAATACGGAAAATATCAAAAGGGCTCCTGAATGAAGGAAAAAACCGGGAGCCACCATTCATCAAAATATTATGCATTCATATTTCATTCGTTAATTAAAAATAGGTTAGTGACTTAGAAAACAGCCATCAATTATATTTATTTAACATTTTAGTCTAAGTACTTGTCGTTTCATATTTCGTGTGATTGGATGAAATAGAGTAAATATATCAAAGTAAGATGGGATTCAGGTCAATCATCGTAACCACATTACAAAAAACAAATTGGGCTGGAAATATTGTTCAATAGAATGAAAGAATAAAAACAACAAATTTAGTTTTACTTTTTTATGATAACTTACCTGATATTATTTGACGCTGTTTTTTAGATTTGATGGTGTTAATGATAACTCAGCATTTTGTATGTTGATGATCTACTTTTTTTTTTTTTTTTTTTGTGTGGTGTCTCTCAATGTTAGCCAGAAGGGCTTCTACATTTTAACGCGGACGCGGGGGTGAACTGAAGGTTCACCCTGGTAGCGACATGCACAAGGGCGTCCCCCCTTGACGGGGACCACGAACCTCGGCTTGAGCTGTCGCTTGAGTGGAGGAGGCCAGAAGGGCCCTAATCGGACGGGCAATGATCTACATTTTTTGTGATATGTTCGTCATTTTTGTTTTTGTATTTACGAATACTAAGTCGAAAATCTTCTTTACATAATATAGAGCAACAGCTGTACGTGTACTATTACATACAATATTCTTATTTCTTATGGAAAAGACGTGAAGTTATTTCACTTTTCGTATCTTGCAGAGAGTAACTGACCAAGTAATTGCTCACCACTCTTTTATTTATTGGTTAAGTAGGTAAATAATTGTTAATTTAACTGAGTAATTTGAATAATAATGAAAGCTTTTCAAAATTGCTTAAGCTAATTGCACATTCACTCTGAACAAATTAAGTTATTGAAACCTTTTATTTTCATGTCTTTTTGTAGTGACATAGTCATTAGTCAATGTAACAACTTTTCATATTTTAGTAAACTCAACATTCTTTAATTTTTTTCGGAAGATACATAGTAATGTAAACATTATACGACACAATAATATTGTAAAATATTATCACTTACTGGAGTACCTATAGAACAACCTAGATAGTGTAGTAGGTACTATAAGCCAGTTGAAAGTCAACACTCAAGTATCGATGCACATATACGGCGCATCACTGGCGCCAGTTGCTGACACGCAGTTTCGCTAAATTATACTGATTACTATTAATTTATTGGATACGCTTTGATCATTGGACTAATCACGATAAACGGAGGAAATGTTTCGTGTTTTATGTTTGCGCTTTATTTTTTTATTAAGACTGCATTGACTTGAAATAAATTGATCCAGTTATAGTTGTAGAGTCGTCGTTATATAAGGAGTGCTTTTTAAAAGTTGTATGATGGGTATAATTACGATTAAAGAGGCGTCGTAATAGTTGGAAATGCTGACAAAATATCTTATATTTTACAACTCAATATTACTGTAAAAGTTACTTATATAAATTCATTTATCTCATTTATATTTTCCATAAATCTATAATAAACATCCAAACCCCCAAACTGATGGTCCGTAACTTTTCAAATTGCAATTACACTCTTTTTCGACATACAGACTACTACAGAATTCCGTATCACAACAATTTTGCCATTCCCTTGCCCTTTTTGTTTGATTGGCTATACCTAGCTGAGTAATATTTGGAGTGTTGCGACAAACACATTGACTTCTCAAACTCAACACATAACAAAAGCAATGGGGCGTGTCCTCCAGAGGAAATAAAATGGGATCGAATCTAATACGGCCATCAGGTAAACGCGCCAAATATGGCCATCGACCTACTGCCCATCGACGGCCACGACGAGTTCCGTCTAACACTTTTTACCCGTTCATAGCCGAGGCATTACTTACATGGCAACTCTGTAACAGAACATTGTAAACAACTCCCCATATGTACGGTGTTCCTGGAAACAAAAACTCCGTCACATATTTTATTCTAATAGTCGCTAGCCAGGGTAATTAACACCATTAGGGTTTATTGAATCGATACAACAATGGTGTATGTGGGTAATGGAAGCATGAGCTCCCGTTTTCTTTGCAAGTCTCTTTTCCAATCTTAAACGTCAACGTGCAGAAGTTAAATATGAATACGCTATTTGACTCTAAGCTTATATATAAAACATATCGCTATTTCGCGAAAAATAAAAAAAAATGTGGGAGGCTATGTAATTCTTTAAGATTTTATCTATCATTCATGTAGATAGGGAAATGGCTTAGACAGACAGATAGAGAAACCTATAAAGAATAATAACTTAATGAAATGTATTTCTCGTTTTTATCACGAAAAGATAAAACATCGTAATACAGAAGCACACTAAAACTTTAATTCTAAAAATAAAAAGTACACAAAAAGCAAATTATACACGTCCATCAAATATGTAAATTTGTCGGCAAGCCGGCCGATATAAAGGGAAGCCAACAATAGATGAGAGTCGCGTAAAGAGTAAAAGCTGCTTTCCCGTCGGCCACCGCGACCTACAGCGACGACATACATTGAACTCGAAATCCTGCTCGTCATTCTAGGTATTGTCCTACTACCTGCCTCACCCTGATATTATCAATGCAAACATGTTTATACGTGCAAATGTAAACGGTGAGCTTTTTGATAAACATCTGATTGACATGGGAGTTTGAGCACTGATAACTCTGAAAGAAGTTGTGAAACAGAATCTTATTCATCTCTACGACACGTTAATAATATTATATTTTATGTTAGGTCGATAAATTGATTGAAATTAACATAGCAATTAATAGGTGCAGTTAAATGCAGTTTCATAGCAATTTAAAATTTTGTCGGATTTAAAATAATAAAAGGCGCTCGTTGACCACGTTAATGTTTTCGAGAGAGCATGAAATCAATATTCACTCAACTCAAATGAAAAACAATAAATTTCTTCCACCACCAGAATAAATTAAACTTTATGGATATTTGTATGAAAAATACTTCATACTGTTTGATTGTTCAGGCAGTACTCATCATGATAGCTGGTAGCATTACTGCTGCATTGTGGCAAACGTACATCAGATAAAAGAATATCATAATAATGTTTTACAATTGAATAACAATAACTTCTCTACTAAATGTGTCCGACAGAACCACTAACAGAGAGTGACGTCCGATAGGGACGCAATGAAAGTAAAATGAGTCCAGCGAGATCAACGACCGCGCACTGACATACTGCACTTGACGGCCGCTCCCCAGTGCACGCGGATCTTGTTACACACGTATTGCGTTTGTTTCCTACTTGTATGGTGTCTCTTTTTTGTGTAAGGGGTAGCAGTGGAAGGTTCCTTCTTATGATTATTAGAAGGCGCTTTCTCTGGATCAATTTGTTTTTATTTTCTCTCAACTGACAATATACAAACTTTACTTCTATCATCTAATTCATTTTATGCAGTTGTTGAGGATGATGCTTAAAATAGAAATTTTAATTTTGTAGGGCAATATTTATAATCAATATAAAAGCAATACCAAAGAAACCGACAATTCCTCAACTTCTATAGCTATCATATTTTATCAATCCTTATAATTTGTAATTGCCCGAAACGCATCTTCGAAACTTTCTCTTATATTATAAGTTACGTAACTTGATGCGTGTAGATGATTGTAGGAATCAATTCTCGGTATGATCCATTCAGATTCCAATCTCGACTAATTGCAGCGCTTGACAGTCGACACGAAGGAGGAACCTTTACAAGCCCACTCATAAATCTTTATTGAAGAAATAAAACAACCCGTACTTACACACATACTCTGGCCAGATACCAATACTTTCTAATTTCGAGCCTCGAGGCTAAATAAATGAGAGGTATAAAGCATTGATGGTTTTATATGAGCTCGGATATACATCGACGCCTATAACAAGCTAGATATTGAAGACTAAACGACCGGTTCCATGCAGCTTAAAAGTTTCCAGATAATTTTACGCGGACCACCCAAATACCTCTTCCCAAATTTGACTATTCAATGTGAAAACAAAAAATAATTAATGATCGAGTGTAAACTTGTTGCTCACTGGAACCAGTTTGTGATTTTCGAAAAAACAGAGCAGTCAAATGTACGATGATTTAAATCGAATGTAAAACGTATTCATGTGGAACTTTCACATGATTCTATTTTTGTCTCAAGAAAATTTAAAGCCGAGAGTCATCTAGCGAGATTTCGTTCGACCCAGAAGTGTTGGGTGTTGTCGCACAGCTTCCGACGTAGTTACTCCGGGAGACAGTAAAAACGGTCAGTGTGTCGAATTAAATAACACTTTAAATATTGCCCACGCGCACTAGTGAAAGCTGATGAAGATACAAAACGATTTTCTTATCGAATTCCCGAGATAAGGCTCTGAACGAAATTAAACTGCAGGTTTTAATTTATGATGCAAGAGTGCTTAATGCCAATTGCTAATAAGCGATCAAAGCATAATATATGAAGAAAACATATCACAGTATACTAATTGTCATATTTCATAAACGTAGGTTAGAATGCACTAACGATACATTTTTTTCATTTTCAGAGTGGAACACTGAGCGATCAATCGTCAAACGAAAATGGCGGCGGAGGAGGCAATCCAAGCCCGGACGCCAATAGCGCTGCGGAGCCCTCCAGCGACCAGCTTGCGATGGAGTCTGCGGAGAGAGAAACCCCGAGCCACGCGTACAACGGACCACCCCCGCCGGTACCACCCCCGCATAATAGGAGACAGAATCCGCCGCACCACCAGCCGCATCATCCTATAGGTAAGCACTAATATGATCTGGCGTTCTTCCTCTATATTTTTAATGTCAAGATTGCCTTATTTAACGCGAATAAATGTTAAATCATACTTTTTCTACCTTTTCTGATAAGTAATAATCTTTAATGAATATGAATATATAAAGTATAAACTGCAATATTTAAAAACAGACATAATAATATATTATTATTAATTTGGCGAAGCGTACAAAATGCCAGAAATTAGTGATGCCATGGCATTTACAATATGTGTATTTGCACACATGTTATTACTTTACATAAAATACAATTTTACTGAAATAATAAATGTTTTCAGGGATGCCCAGAATTCCAAATCATCATCCTATGCATTCAAAGCCTTTTGCGATCGGATCTTCGGTGAATCATCACAAGAATGATATCGGACCCGGCTTTAGGGGACCACCACCGCCACCGCCAGCGCCTCCCGCCGATGCTCAAACTTCAGCAAGTGATAAAGTTTTCAGTACCGCAGGTGACGTCTGGCCTGCACCAGCACCCGATATGCCTAAAATAGTTTCTCTGGATGTCAAATGTGAAAAGAATGCTATGCGAGTGTTTCTCAGCTTCGATAAACCCTTCTTTGGCATAGTATTCTCGAAAGGTCACTACTCAAACCATCAATGCGTTCACCTTCCTCCTAATTTGGGCAGAACATCGGCTTCATTCGAGATCGGTGCACACGCTTGTGGAACAGCAGGAAGTGGTGACCCCAGATATCGAGGAGATGTCGCCGCAGCGGGCACGTACTTTGAGAATGTTATAGTTATACAATACGACCCACAGGTGCAAGAAGTCTGGGATCAAGCGAGGAAATTACGTTGCACGTGGCACGACCAATACGAAAAGGCTGTAACATTCCGACCATTCCCAGTTGATATGCTCGACGTGGTTCGTGCTGATTTTGCTGGCGATAATGTCGGATGCTGGATGCAAATTCAAGTCGGAAAAGGACCTTGGGCATCTGAAGTATCTGGCTTGGTGAAAATAGGTCAAACAATGACAATGGTTCTAGCTATCAAAGATGATGATGCCAAGTTCGATATGTTAGTACGTGATTGTGTAGCACATGATGGACAACGCGCGCCTATACAATTGGTTGACAGGCGAGGTTGTGTGACAAGACCAAAATTAATGTCAAGGTTTACGAAAATAAAGAACTTCGGAGCTAGCGCATCTGTCCTTTCATATGCACATTTCCAAGCATTCAAGTTCCCGGATTCAATGGAAGTACACTTCCAATGTACGATACAGATATGCAGATACCGTTGCCCAGAACAATGTTCAGAAGGTCACAATGTAATCGCTCCTCACGCAGAATACGGACCACCGCAGATTGACTCATACCCAGTTGGAGTTGAAGTACGACGGGATGAGAGGCGAGTGAGGAGGCAACGTCGAGCTACATCACCGGAGAAAGAAGTAGGAGTTAACAGAGTGATACGTGTTGTATCTGCCGGTGACCTTAACCTTGATTCTGCAGAAGAGAACTCAGCTCCCAAGGTGGTTCCAACACCAGGACTTGTATGTATGACCACTCCTGGCTTCGCAGCAACACTGGGCGCTCTCCTTGTCACGTTAATAAGCTCTTGCGCTGTATCAGCAGTATTATTCTTTAAATTACGGCCAATTTCAAAACTGAAGAAGAAGACCGCCGCCATTACGACGATAACCCGACCGCACCCAGCGACAGCGCCGCATGTAATTTCAAAAAGTCGATTTTACTCGTAACCTAGCCTTTTTAACTTAATTTGTACATATTAGTGTGATGAGACTGAAGTATATAGATCAAGCCTAAAATAAAGCGTGTGCTATACGAGTGCTCAATTGGTTTAAAAATTCGTTAATCTAATCCCTTTATTGGAAAGATTGTGTTATTTATTGTATTTAGATAGGTCTGGAAACTGCCATTTAAGAGGCTAAAATTAAGGAAAATATTTGTACATGCACCTGTGTCATGAAATAAGTTACAAAATAGTACCTGCGCATCTCGCGTTACTTATGTGTAAAAGCGCAACTTTATATCCGTTAGCTTAATTTTATAGTTTTAAATCGAATTATAAATCCCACAATAATCTAAATTATACGCAGATTGATGGAATCTATATAGGTGTCATATTGTATTAATTTTAATGAATTATTGTATTTTAATCTTATTATTTCTCTGTTATACTACTGGTCTGCGTGATATACCTAATAAACTAGATAATCAATGGTTTAGACCATTTTGAATGAAAGCATTTAAATAAAAACGATTTAGAATGAATTAAACGATAATAGTGATTAATATGAAGCCTTAAGTACAATCTTCTGTTACCTCTTGTCGAAGGACTTTTGACGGAGAGGCAACGGAAATTTTGTTATACGATATTATTTAGGTGAACCGCTAGCTTAATTTAAATTAACTTGTCATTAGTATTAATATTATTTATTTTAGTTAAGACTTTGTT